>OMNV01009762.1:0-15647 GCA_900303265.1 Brotula barbata | reverse complement strand
CCCCCCCAAACACATGCTAGACTGCTCCTGCCATTCCCCTTGAACAAGGCACCAGGCTGTAGACCTGGAGTTGGCCGAGGCACCGAGGCACCTCATTGTGGCTGCACACTGGCACTAGTTGTTAGGTTGGATTAAAAGCAGAGGATAGATTTAGCCTACACGAATAAATGAAGTTTCACATGTCGCCTGCACCCTTATCACCAACTGATATTGACAGATGTTTTGTCTTGCAGAATTTTCCTCCTGAAAATTGCACCTTTGTTGCACTTGGCGCGATGCAAGAATGTGTCTGCCGGTATTTAATAATTACGCTTTGCTAATGACTTTCGAGCCTGAATAAGAGGAGGTCCAAAGGTGAACTGTTCATCCATCTGTTTGACAGTCATCAACAGCTCAACCACGCGTAGCTGCCAGATGTGTGGAACGCTCCTCACTTTTTCTAGCTGTGATGTCATGTTTTCTAAACTCTCTGGTTGCTCGCGGCCTGATGTTTTTGGCCGGGGTTCAGCTTCTTCTTAAAACATAAAAATTGCTCTTGTTTTAGGTGTTGAGGACCTCTGCTTCATGGGGAAAATGGAGGAGAGAGCTCAGTGCTTACACACAGCCGTGGCACCTACAGTAGATACTCGCTCAGCAGCGTTCTGGTTGTGTTTGTAGTCACTGCGCTGTGTGGGTGTGTTCCTGTGTTTGAGAAAGACTCTTTGATCTTCTCAAATGGGGAGTGGATTAAAGATTCTTTCTCTGTCTCAAACACACACACACACCTGGCACTATTCTTTGCTGCTCCAGCCAGATGTTCATATCTGAACTTTAGCAGAATTTCTATTTTCTTAACTTCTCACAGCTTGTTGGGCATCTACAGTATATTGATGAAAATCCGAGGTCATTTTTATAATTTAACTTTACATTGAATTTATTTTTTCATTCTCCCCTAATATCTGCTCCACTTGACGGGATGACAAACCTTGGCTACTGAAGCTCCCAACAGTTTATGCAGAGACGAGGCTTTAAAAACAGTTTTTCTGCCTGCAGAAGCAAATGCTTTGTCCACTAGGGGGCAATGTGAGGATTATATGCAAGTGGTTAAGGGCCAAGTAGAAAAGGAGAAAAAAAGTCCTAATTCTGACTTTCAGATAGATAAGTCTCTAAAAAAGTGTGCAGTTTTCCTGCTGCTTCAGTCAGTGTGCTTTCATTGGGTGTGGGTGGCTCTTATCTCTTATCTATATCTTGTCTCATTATTTTCTTGTAAGCATGGTTGGTCAAGTTTCTTTACAATTTGAAATATTTATAGATGCATTCACCCACTTGTGAAACTAAAATAAAGAATCTCAAATCATTTCTATAAGACCCAGAACAAATTTGAACGCAAATTAATTGTAATAAATATGAAAGCAGCATCGTGTCATTTTTAGAGCCCTCTACTGTTCTCTTATTGTCATTTGTTTATATTTAGCAAACACTCCTGGTTTCGGTTTAGTTTAATCCCAAATAGTTTTTTTTTTTCACTGAGCTCTATCCTCTAACACGAGCTCCACTGCTAGATGTCTGTGTGTGTGTTAGTGACGTTCAGTAGTGGAGTTTTAAGAAAAACTGAATTATTATGAGTAACTAAGACATCAGAGGCTTAAATGAGAGCGATCAGAGGGAAGTGGTTATAGAAATATATATCTACAGAGTTACCCCAATAAACGTAATGTAAGTATCATTACCTTAGTTCTGCGTGTGCTCAGTGGTTAAGACTTCCTCGTGCCAATTAACAGCGAGCACGAGTGGCTGTGTGGTGAGATTTGTGGCCAGGCGGCTGCAGTAAAAGTAACAAATTAGATTTTACACCTGCAGCGCGGATACACGCGTTTTATGCGTCGCACTGGATTGGAACTCAATTAGGTTTTTATTAGAGTGCAGAACATGGCAGCAAATCAGCTATAAGGTAACCACAGGAGCGAGCTGGCACCAGTGAAACACTTATTCATTCAGGGCGTGGGCGAAACAAAGACACGCTGTCGTTGTGAGTGTTGTTGCTTTGAAACGACTGTTGTTTTAACTGCTGGGTGTCTCGCACCGTCACGTGGCCGTAGATTTCTGCTGGTAGAGTGATATAATCTTTGTTTACATCAGTCTCTGGTTTCTCTGTCATTACCCTCCACTCTCTACAATGAGCCAATTGTTCTTGGATGCAGAAGTGAGTTTTTCTCCCACCGTGGTTGTTTTGCACAGCGACGTATCTTGCTAGCTAAGGAATTCCCTTCTAGCGATCAACGAGGGGGGGAAACCTCGACGTATCAAATAGCGCTTACTTCAGGCTCCTTCCCTGCTAACTCAGAAGCTCGGAGTGTCGAGTCAGGTGGGCCAAAGGGGAAGATGAAAGGCTGACACTGGTTAAATAACCACAGTAGCACCGGAGCACGTCATGGCGTGGACTGCAGCTGAGTTGTTTCAGCTGATTCTTGCTGCAGCGCGGGGCGAAATATTAAGCAAATACACAGCATGTGAGCAAAATGAAGCTAAACCTCAAAGTCTGATCAGAGGAGACTCTTGTTTCTATTATACTTTCTTGGTTATTAGTGTGAGACAGGGGTATTCCCCCTGGTGGTCTTTGGAGGTATTGCGGGTCAGTAATGTCATTGTTGTCAACACGGGCCTTGAAGCAACTGATCAATCTGGCTTCTCAGGAAGTGGTCTTAATGCAGCAGTTGGAGTCTGCGGTGGATCGGAATACTACTAGACATCAAATGTGTTGAAGAGCCTAACCAGATCACAGCTCACACCGCTGAGCGACAACACTCACACGGGCTTGTGTTACGTTATTCACGGTAGCTGAGAGGTTGCTGTATGGTGAAGTGCTCAGCTAATAAATCAAAAGCACAAATTCTATTGAGTACCAAAAGAAAAAGAGATGCTGAGTCATTTCTGAGGTCACGGGAATGTTGAAATATATTGATCTTGGACCATACAGCGGAACAAAATTCCAAAACTAATATTCCACTTTGCGTCCTAATTGGGCAATTAAATTAAGACAAATCAGTCTGTCAGTGAGTTGGAGCATTAGGCGCCCAGCTCAGCACATTGGGAAAGGAGCCGAGTGTGTTGTAGTTGTTGTTGTAGTGACACACAGTGGAAGTTGTCTCTGCGAACGACCACCCAGAGAAGCTACGAAGCCTCACCGTATGTGTGACAGCTTAACGACGCTTCGCCTTTTCGTGACCTCCTCCACACCCTCAAAACACACGCACACACGCACCCACACACACACACACACACTGGCGTGCTCACCGTGTTTACCGCTGCAGATGGCGACAAGTGGCCTGTTGTAGTTGCGTGAATGCATGAGAAGTCTTCTTTGGGCCCAGATGAAGTCACTTCCTCTGAGAAATGAAGCTCGTCCATCACATCACGGCGGTGGAATCGCTCATTAAAGCTGCTGAAAAGCTGAGAGGCTTTATTTTATGATTCTCCTTCACACATGAACACATGTATTGTGCACTGAGTACACGCTCAGGTCCTACAGTGAACACCACGAGGAGAATACAGTCACTGAACTCAAACACACAGTCAGACTTACTGCGATACACAAACGCACATACTTACATTCTGACTTAGTAACTTTTATTTGAATTGACTGTTCCCAGTTTTTTTGAGGCATTCTCCTATATTTTTACTCCTTGTACGTTTATTTGACATCGTGTTTAGAGTATCTTCATACTTTTCTCACAGCGGTGCTATACATGTGCGTTTTAGATGGATATCTTAGTGTGTGTGTTTTCCTTCAGTTTACCCCGTAATGCTGTGCTGCGGCTGCCTTTCTATTTTTCATCTCTAAATGAGATACTCATGCAGTGCAGGACAGGACGTGAGAGGACATGCCGCTGCTGTTTACCTGTCTGGTTTCCTGAGGTCGTGTAGGCCACATTACCATCCACATGCCTGACTAATTCCAACTCTGTCTGGACACCGTTCACCTGCAATGCATGGAAATCTTCTTAAATATGTTATATTAAGAACGTGAAGCCCCGTGTGACAGGGAACTTGTGTACTTTTCCAGGAGAGATCAAGTGCGTGCAGTAACATTTTTCCACAAAGATGCAATGCACTCGGGAGGAATATCTCTGGAATGTCAGCGCTGGGTGTTTTTTCCGTTTGCTCCCATCTTTTGTGATGGTAGGAATGACTTACTCACCACCTTGACAGATAAGCTTCGGATCGATGTGCGAGGAGCTGGAATGCGATGAGAACAACAGGCAGGAGGAGCGCGGCGCTAGTGGAGCAGATTAGCACAGAGACAGGGGGGCCTCTGTGATTTCACCTCTGGAGCCTCGGCTGCCAGCGTTCGCCGACCCACAGAGCGTGAATAAAGAAGACACACACAAAGAGTTCACAGCTTTTCAGGAAATTCCTGTCCATGTTATCCTATCGGTGTTTGTTTATCCCAAACATCTAGAAAAGGTGAGGGAAAGGAACGCTGATATGGAGAATGTTTGTCCACAGAGAGGAAATGTGCGTACAGGCGTTCACCCCCGACAGGATGTGAAGGAAAAACATTGAGTCAAAGACGCGGCATCAAACACAGCTGACCCCGTTTGATACACAGCAGCGCTTTGTTCAGGTTCAACGATGGAACAAACAGATCTGAGGCCGTCTCACCTGTTGATCCCTCCTATTACCTCCTAAGCTCCTGTCTTCCACCTGCCCTCACACCCATGATTTACACCGTCCTGCTTTCGTGAAGCTTTACATCTCTTATACCCCACCTCTGTACACCCTCGTAACCCCCTTTTACTACACCTAGTAACCCCTTCTTACGCTATTTGTAGGCTGTGTGGGCGTTACCGTGGTGTAGGAAGGCTTATAATCCTCCGCTTTTCTTCACATATCACCTTTTAACTCCAATTTCCAGGGAGTGATTTTTTTGTTCCCTCACTCATCTCTTGTATTTTTTGTAAATGGTGTCTGACCTGACATTTCTGGTAAAATGCACGTAGTCCTCTGTCACATGACAACCTGCCGTCGATTTTAAAGAAAGCGACTTCGTCAGACGGGTGAAGGTGTGTTTGGGAACATCGTCGGCTCTCTTGAGTTATTTCATTTCTCCATAAATATTTGGGAGCGCTCACGAACATGGAACAATGTAGTTTGCCTGGTTCATGTTGAATTATTGCTCAAATGAATTGGGTAGATGAATTCCAACCCGCCCACACTGATGTGACAGCGGTTCATCAGCTTCCTAACCATGAAACATGAAAGGAATCCGTCTGTCCTACGGACGGCCCGTAGGTACTCCTGTACAGTACGTACGCTTCCTCCCCATCGTCACTTGGGCAACGGCGGAGGAGAGCGAGCGGAAGCAGCTTTGTCGTGCCTCCTGCGTGTAAGCGCCTGGCATTGTTGTTCTTCTGCCTGAGGTCGGTGCTGTCCAAAGGCCAGCTGCTTCCTCCTCTGATGTGCTCTGCGTGTTGATCTTTCCGTTTACCTCATGATGGAACGGGACACCGAGCTGCTGTAAATCACCGTTCCGCTCCGCTGGCTGACACTCACACGGCTGCACAGTGTGAATTTCTCACACTTTTGCTCCCATGTCATGATTCTTCTTATCTCAATGACAATTTAACTCATTTTCACTAAGGCCAAACCTGAGTGACATAATCTGGGAGAAGACGTGCAGTACATTACTGCCAAGGCCTTAAAGTGTACTCAAAGTGTACAAATTCAAGCAACTCAGGGTTATTTCAAGGATTTGGCCTGCAGTCAGTGGGCTCAACTCATTAATAATTATAAATATTCCACATAGGCACACAATGTCATAATTTTTAGAGCTATGATTTTTAAAAATCCAAAAATCCACTTACTTAATATCCTACTCCGAAAATGCATGTTTTGTATCGTCCCATGTAACAGTTTATAGTCTTTTGTATCCTCGTCACAGAATCATGTAGAAATGGTGAAGTGAAGCTTTTCATTTCTTTTTAAATCATCTTCGATCATTACACACAGATTTCCCGAGGTTGAGGCCCGACACTTGGTACACTTCGGTATTTTTGGAAATTTTGAAGGTCACCAAGATTTTAAGAGGTTGATTGTTTGTGCGTTCATCCTTTAGCCACGACAGATATTGATCAACTCATCACATCTCTGTTCAAAGTCTGATTGCCTCACTTGTTGCCTTGGTAACTATTGAGGAATTTGTGTACCTTACTACAAAGCGTTTTTCTTGGTTATCAGAGTAACAGGAAGGAAGATGGGAGTCGGAGCGGCTCGGGTATGCACCTGGCACACGGCGTGGATTTTTAGGAATCTGCCTGACCTTTAGAAAAGTGCGGAACAAACTCACAAATCAGTTAGCGAGTGTCAACATGACTAAAACTCCTGTTCCTCTTGGACAATGGGAGTCACGAGGGGAGGATGGAAATATTTCTCGCAGTAATAGCGACAGATAAGTCAGAAACATTAAAAAAAAGTAAATAAATAAACTATGAGGAGCCATTGTCTTTAATACAGACTTGGATTCATGCACGTGGAATAACATCTGAAACATCTGGTGCGCCCTCTACTGTCTGTCACTAAATTCCAAGTTGAAATTTTTTTGCTCTACTTTTGTAACTGGAACCCCGTACATGAATGATTTGATTTCTTATCTTTTTTTGCCTTTTGACCTGCTTTAAAAGGAGAAAGCCCACCTTTGTCCTGAAGGTGGTGTTGAAGAGAGCGATGCGAGTATTGCGGAGAGAATGAAAAATGCGCGGCGCCTGCCAGGACGGGTGATCCGAAGGTGTTCCACGTCCAGCATATCCAAGCACTCAGGGGCTCCCTCAGTATGACACGCTGATAAATCTGAGCTTGTGAAATTTTACGGACTATTACCATCACACATCTTGCCCCTTGCTTTCCCAAAGATTGAATTATCCCATAATCAGAGGGAAACAGAGACGGCG
The DNA here is from genome assembly GCA_900303265.1 of Brotula barbata. Taxonomy (NCBI): domain Eukaryota; kingdom Metazoa; phylum Chordata; class Actinopteri; order Ophidiiformes; family Ophidiidae; genus Brotula; species Brotula barbata. The sequence continues at coordinate 8,721 of OMNV01009762.1, read as the reverse complement.
TCCAACAGCAGGACGCCTCCAACTGTTCTCTGGAACGGCTCCTGCTTTCCATTGCGGCGGTTCAGTGAAAACAAGACTAAATGCTCTCAAGTGATAATTACAACAAGCCCTATCATGTCGGTATAAATCTGCAGCAAATAACACGTCGCTCTGAACCCAGGCCAACGCGTTTTCACTCGCTGATTTGGACGGTGACACTAACTGAGTGTGTGACGGAGTTTGTGTAGGATTTGACCTTTTACTCTGCTACTCTTACATGATGGTTGGAGATTAAAATTTTATATTTAACATGACATGGACCCATAAAACTTTGGACAGCTTTCCTTTTTTTCTTCTTTCCTTCCATCATTCATTCCGACCTTTGGATTGTTATGTCTTTCTTCTTTTATTTCCTTTTTGTATGTTTTTCATCCCATCTTTTATTTCCACCCTTTTGTATTCCCCTCCCTTTTTTCCATCTTTCCCTTTTCCTGTTCCTGCTTGCTCGTTCCCCTTTTCCCTGTGATTCCTTTACATTGTTTCATCTTTCCTGTCCCCATGTTTTGTCTTGTTTCATTCTTTTTTTTCCCTGTTTCCCCTTGTTCAAAACTTAAATTCCTGCTTTCTCTTAATTCCTTCCTTCCTTTTGCCTACCTCTCCTCATGTTCCATGCTTCCTTTTTCCTATGCTCCCTCTTGTTCCATCTTCCTTTTCCCCATGATTCCTATTCATCCTCTTGTTTCATCCTTCCTCTTCCCTGTTTCCTCTTGTTCCGTTCTCTTTTCCTATGCTTCCTTTTGTTCAGTTCTTCGTTTCTCCTTATTTCTTGTTCCCTCACCCCTCCATGAAACAATCTGTAAAGATGTATTTGCCAACATAGAACATTTTCTTATTCATCAGTGAGTAAACTTTGGGATAAATACTTTCTGTATGTAGTGAAGGATTAATGACCTCTTTGACGACCATCCAACAGGCATCATTTCTCAGTGCATCAGTTGTCCTGTAAAACACAGTAGTGTGTGCATAAAGGCTATGAAGCATTGGAGCACCTCAGATACACACCCACCCAGACATACACACACACACATACACATTCTTTGAGCTGCCGCCATCCCCATTACTCCCCCAAACTCCCACAAGGCATTTAGAATTAATCTCCCTGAAAAGCGAGGAGTTTTAACTCTGACATCACATATGCACACGCGGCCGTAAATCCCACTTCAAATCTTGAAAAGTCTTCTTTTTTGTAGCTTAAATAAAAGGCCTCCACCCTTTTCCCCTCATTCTTTCCGTCCACGTCTTCCAGCCTTATCGTTCCGTCTGATGTGGCTGATTACTCTCTATCAGTACAAACCTGTAAACCGTGTTCAAGGAAACAGTCTGACCTGTTATCCCGTGTGACCCGTATGTGCTGTGCTGAATGCATTAAGGCTTTATTGGGCCTAAGAGGCAGCCAGGGTGGGATGCCCCCACCCACCTCGCACCCCACAAGCTTTAGTATAACATTGCATTGGCAGCCCCTTAAAGGTTTAGTGACAAAGTAGCATTTACCACGAGATGTTCCCGTGAATGAAGCGTTGGAAGGCGTTCAGCACATATGCTTTTGTTTAGAGCGCGCTAAGCTTTCGAGATGGGAGCGAGGATGACTCCGACTTTTCCATACACAGCGAAGCATCACTGTACCCTTCATATTTAAACAATTTTAGGATAAGTCATGGCAGGGAATGCAGAATATTCCCTCACCGACATCATTCGGTATCATATTAGAGCTCGCTATCGCCATCGCACAACGTCAGCCCATGACATCATCGTAGGCTGACAGCACCTCGGCGCGCGTTACAGGTCTTAGTGCCCACTCAGGGTTTGATTTTCCATGTATCGTATTAGTGCTGTGCTGTCTAAGCAACAACTACAGCTGAAATTTAGCCTTCAGCTAAGACTCTAACGATATATATTTACTACGAGTTATCCCTGCACAAACAAAATAACAAATACATGAATTAATAAGTTAATTAATAAGATAGACACAACTAAACACATCTGGGACCAAACCAATATTCAGCCCAGTACACTACTTCACTTATTTTAGCCCCTTGTCACGCACTGTAAACACCAGTGGTGGATAAAGTACTTCAAAGTTCTACTTGAGTAAAAGTACAGGTATCTCATTTGAAAATGACTTTCAAGTGATGGTTTCAAGTGAAATAGAGCCAACAGCAAAATGCTTGAGTGACAGTCCTATAGGTGCTGATGGTTATTTTACTGAAGTATCAAAAGTATTTTGTGGATAATGTCTGTTGTTCAGTGTTGAAAGTCAAAGTATTTGTGTTCCTCTCGTCCACATGTCTTTAAGAAAGAAGAAAGAATAAGAATAAGAACAAATATGGAGCAGATCTCCAGTTGGATGAAGCTCTTCAGTCTCCTTAAACGTGCTGACGTACTGTGGTGTAGTCTTCTGACACGGTTACTTTACAACACGGCAAACACACATAAGATAGGCAGGATAAGTGAAAAGTGGTGCTTGAAGAGCAGAACGGGAGAGTTCAGTGTTGAGGCCCTCAGGGGCCCAAGGGCCACATTGTGAGTCCTTTTCAGGTTTGTATCAGTTCAGGTTATTGATGTTGTGGCAGGTTGGGCTTTTACTGGATGGATTCTAGCATTTTCTACCTCTGTGACCTCAGTGAGTGTGTACATCCTTATCTCATCTGAGGAGAGATAATGCGATCGTGTCTGTCAAGGCAGAGGCACGGCTGACTTGATGGCTAAATGCTGATGGGAAATGAAGTTACCATCATAAACAAACCGTAGGAGAACAAAGATAATCGAGTGACATGTTTTGATTTGTATTACAATGAAAAAAAAGAAGAAGAAACTTTGTTTTTATCACCACATTGGTGGTGATAAAAACGCGGAGCTCTGTTACAGATAGAGACAGTGTGTATCCGGATCTGTCCATGGAGCGTGATCCAGTTTTCCTCACTGCTCGGTCAGAGAGGTGTCCTAAACTTTTCCAACTCCATCCAGGCCAGGTGTCTTCTTAGTGTTCGCTAAAACCAGGATCGAATCCCAATGCAGTAACAGTACCCTCCTCCTATCCGGCGTGTGTGTGTGTGTGTGTGTGTGTGTGTGTGTGTGTGTGGTATTGAGGATAACTGTCTGACTCACTGTTAAACTGATGCCCACTGGCTGTGTGCATGTGATGGGTTGTGTCAGACCACCCAAGAGAACTGCTGGTGGGCCCATAGGGGTGGGAGTATATGGGAGTATTTGGAGTGCATGTGCGGGAGAAAAATGTCTAAAGTCAGAAAAAAAGAGGTGAAAGGGTTCAGGGGGGAGAGAATCACGTTATCATAAACAAAATGTCATCAAACCAACATTCAGGAAGCAGACTTGTTATCAACTGCTGAGCGTCTCTTTGTAGCCCAGGCATCAAGACAAATATGTTGCACGATGGCACACTGACTTCAACCTGTAGATTGAATAATAAGATGTTATGCTGCATCCAAACTTAAGATGCGTTGCTGTTTTCTTTAGTAAGTTGGATCATTTTTGTCATTCATTTGATTTGATTAATTGAGGATGAAAGTAGAGTTTTTGATTGTATTCCAGTAGATGTGGGAGGATCTTTCTGGGAGGATCTTTGTCTTTAAGCTGCACACACACACCTACATCAAAGACCTGCTTATCACGGGAAAACTCCATGGTGATGGAGTGAGGGAGATAGGGTTGTTTGGGTTGGTGACTGTGAGATAACAGATAGGATCTTGTAGTTCTCTCCCACACCCATAGACAAATCAAAGGCTCGTCTATGTCAGTGCCTAATCTCTCTGTGTGTACATATGTGTGCGTGATGGAGATGGGGAATATGTATTTGACCGAAAGTCACATTCACAGCTGCTCCTTGGTCTTAGAGTATTCAAATAATTGATTGTTACGTCGGTAATTGGTACAAAAACATTCTGGCCTGAGTGTAGACCTAGATAAAGTAACAAACGTTGTGTAACTTTGCCTAGGTTAAATCCTTTTGCTCATATTAAACATGTGGCGTTTGATGGTGGTGAGTGGCTACTATGTGTTTGCTGGCCTATGGTAAGTCACAGTGGACATATCTTGTCTGTATACGTTGCATTGCAGACATTGATGAGTGTGCGACAGGTCGACACTCCTGTGGCCCCGAGCAGACGTGCTACAACACCAGAGGCTCCTACACCTGCCAGTGTCCTGCAGGCTACCAGAGGAACGGAGATCAGTGTATCGGTGAGTCACTACAGGCCCCGACAAACAAATCAACTCTGGATTTTACTCATTGCCGTGATTAGCAACGTGTCTTACGCCACGTCGTAGAACTTAAATAGAGGGGCGCTCATAAGAGTGCATAGCTCCTCCATGGCCAAAGTCTCTCAGTGCTGAAATTTAGTCTTTTGTCTGGCTCGGTCCAGACAGTAGACATTTGAAACTGACCAAAAATTGTAGGCTATAAAAATTCAAAATGTAGGAAAATCTGATTGGGCACCAATGGACGTGGCCTAAATGGATGGACGAGGATAGACCCAAGAAATCCACAAAAAAATCAAAGAATTGATTCTACGAGTCACGCTTCGAAATGTGGAAATTATATCGCCACCATCAGGTTGTTGATTAAAATCAATCAATAACAGCTGGACAAGCTAACATCGGAGCTACTGAGCTGAGGGGAGTACTACAGGTAGATGACTGAGTGTGGCTGAGAGGTGGAGTAACTGTCATCTAACTGTATGGATCTGTGTCCACGTGTCTCCCGCAGACAGGGACGAGTGTGCCATGTCCAACTACTGCGTTCACATATGTGTAAACACACAAGGCTCTTATTACTGCGAGTGCAACGCCGGTCACATGTTGGGCAGTAACAACCACAGCTGCGTTGGTAAGTTAGACTTTCTTTAGACCGTACAGTCGGTCTTTAGCCTTGCCGCTCGGTGTCCTGGGTAGGATCGGCGTCCGAATCGCAAATATTGATCCGTAAAATCATTTGTTTCAGATGTGAACGAATGCGAGACGCAGGCACCCTGTCAGCACCAGTGCTACAATCTGATTGGCTCGTTCCTCTGCCAGTGTGACCAGGGATACGAGCTGGCACAAGACTCCCTGTCCTGCCAAGGTGAACAAACACAAACTCGCTGTAAATCCGTGCACGTGTCACACGTCTGCGCCAAACTCAGTCATGTTAAAGTCCACTGAGTGTTTGGCAAGGACCCTGAAATATGGTGGCAGTACGTACCAAAGTGTACATTTTAAAAAACACGACTGAGCCTGACGCAACTGAGCAAGTGATTTGATATTTTTGTGGAAGTCATGTACTGTAAGTCATTGGGCAATACTGGATTTTGATACAAAACAACAAAAGAGTGCAGCGTTTGGAATAAACAGAAGGAAAAAACCAGCGTGAGTAAACCGAACGAAGGCCAGCATGAATCAGAAGCAGGCACATGAATAAATGTATGAAGAACATTTCTCCTTGTCTTTCTCTCAATGTTTCCTGACAGACATCGATGAGTGCAGCTTCTCCAGCTACATGTGTCAGTATCAGTGTATTAACAGTCCAGGAAGTTACTCCTGCGAGTGTCCGGACGGATATCAGCTTCAGGCGAACAAGCTGTGTCAAGGTAGGGCAGTCTTCCTCCTTCCTCTTCCTCTTCCTCTTCCTCGCCTCCGTCTCCCCCGCTCTGCTCTTTTATTTCACCATTTTTCACCTCCTCTGTGTTCCTCCTCTCGCCCTCCTACGTCTTTGAAGTAAAACATTAGAGGAAGTTCGCCATTTCCATGGTCCTCCATTCTGCCTCTGGAGCAGGAATGAAGGCTTCTCTCAACCGGTACTGTCATGGAAAGAATGCAGAGGTTAGGAAACACAAACACGGCGGCCTCGTATTGCCACCTCTGTGAATTTATATGCATGATGCCGGTTTCTTGAAGTGGATTTATTTGAAGCTGCGGCACCGACTCAAAGACCGAGCTGTTATTTTTTCCTCTCCCCCTCGGTCAGGTGCAGGCTTTATAGGGCAGCTATGAATCCGGCTTGTTGTGTCAGAGGGACCTTCTGCGATGAATCCATGTTGCTGTGCCAGAAATAGCCGTGTGGTTTGGGGCTGGCTTGATGGGGCTATTTTCATGGTGGGGTTGCTGCAGGGAAAGGTCTTCACTTAGGCCTCGGTGGTTGAAACGTGGGGCTTCCCTGGTATTTCTCCCCGGACTTATCCCAAGACTTCCCTCTTGGATTTCCTGACATCTCACTGACTGCTGGAACTGGAATTAAAGCGATAATCTTTACTGTTGCCTTTGTTTCCTCTCGCGACTGACATCTAGTGGCAGGAGGGGGTAATAACAGCCTGTTGGTGAACAACCATTCCAAGAGCTCCCTGTGAAATGCAACGCATGGCGTGACTGAGACGTGATGTCACTCATTGACATCCCTAAACAAATCACTTTTGTTGGCTTTTTCTCCTTTTTAACTGTGTAATGGATTTGAGACTTTGCTGTAATGCTTGATTATTGCCTTGATATGACATATCGACCTAGTTACGCATCTCTATTAGGTCTTAAATTTCTCAATGGCCTCTCCGACTTCATTTATCCTTTGAATCTCTGTCCATCTGTTCATCACCAGACATAAACGAGTGTGAGACGGGCACGCACAACTGCCAAGATCATGAAGTGTGTTGGAACTACTATGGAAGTTTCCGCTGCTATCCCAGAGACCCCTGCGACGCCCCCTACGTCCAGTCGTCAGAAAAGTCAGTTCTTCGCATCCCGTTCTTTGGTTTCACCGTTCTGGATGCAGGCGCTGCAGTTTCACAGATGTTTGTTCTCCTTCGTGTCCTTACAGTCGCTGCGTCTGCCGCTCGCAGACTGAGTGCCAGGGTCTCCCGCCGTCTATCGTCTACAAATACATGAACATCCAATCTGATCGCTCCGTGCCAGCGGACATCTTCCAGATTCAGGCCACGACCATCTACGCCAACACACACAACACCTTCAGGATCAAATCTGGTAACGAGGCCGGAGAGTTTTTCCTGCGGGTAAGTTCTAAAATCAACGTAGTGTATTGTCGCGTTGTTCTGTGAAGCTGCAGGTGTTACAATGGGTGACGGTGATCCTAGATTCTCTGTGATTATATATAGTTTATTTTATATATAGTTATATATATCGTTGTACGTAGTTATATAATTTAGGGAAGGAAGTGGAACAGCCACTTTGTCAACAGCCATGCTCACATTTACAAACAAAATTTAACTGTAGCAGCGAGATGATGTCACTGGTTAACAAGTCACTGTATTCTCCGAGTGCGAAGTCCCACTCTCATGCTAACGCTCACGTCGTCCTACAGCGTTCCAGTAATATGAGCGCCATGCTGGTGCTAACCAAGCCTCTGTCAGGCCCCCGGGAGCACGTGGTGGACCTGGAGATGATCACTCACCATTTGACCATGAACTACCGCGCCAGCTCACTGCTGCGGCTCACCATCATAGTCGGGCCGTACGCCTTCTGAGAACAGCAACAACTCCCAGCACTTGGCGCAGTCCGCAAACGCCTGGTCCGGCAAACATAGCATATCTAACACGGCAGAAACCTGTATCAGCACAACATACACCTGCATACATTACACCCATACAGTACAGCAATACATCGGTCCCAAGCTGAGGTCTGCGGTGTCCACTAGGCGTCTTTTTTTGTCTGTTCCTTGGAATGAAGGCTTGGCAACCACAGGAATTAGCGGTGAACATCAAGTGTTTAAGTATCTCCAATGGATCGTCCATAGCCTCCCCACATAAGCACTTTTTTTAAAGCCACGCCCACTGAATTCTGCCCAATGGGGGTCGGAAAGCCTCTTTTGAAAGCCCCAGAAAGCCTCGTTAGCCTCTACTTGTCTGTCTACTTACGCATTCAGCAGACTGACAGCAACATTGTCAACCCACTGGACTTTTGTTTCTGTCCACCTGTTGAATGAAAGACCAACATGCACCCTGATTCCAACTCCATCAACTCCCCCTTTACCAAACCATCGTCATTCTGAGCTGGACGGTTAGGCTGCACTCCAGGTCAGCGGCTAGCTGTGGTTGTACATCAGGGGTTGGTGAGAACCAATCAGAGGCAGCGACACAGTTTACATTGTCAGTGGGCCAGAAAACCAAAACAACCAAACATCGTTGGGTTATAATTCATTTTAAACTCAGCACAATGATGTCATTTGATGACCTTTGATTCGACTAAGTCATTGTTTTGCAGCATGCACTCCGTTATTGACGCAGATTGCGGATGCTTTTTTAAGATGTACCTTCCAAAAAAACGACATAGGTGGAAAAAATACAGATAGAAATACCGATAAAAATCTGCGAAAATGCTCGAGTCCAAGTCTCCGTTCCAAGTTGAGACTAATGAATCCAAGTTTCAAGTTGAAACATGAAATGTAAGCGCCACGGTTTGACCCTGGATTCAAAAACAGCCCGGTGATACCGAGTCTCAGAAAAAGAAGCCTAGTGGACACAAATCCCACATTCACTCTACCGTTGAGTCGTGTTTCCGACGCAACCGTGAGAACGATCACGACCTGTCAGACCTTTAAACTCTCATTTTCCACTTCGATAAACCCGACGGCTGTCAGCTATGAGCAGCTTCTCGCAGCTTCTGTTGGTAAACTTTGGGTCAGCGCTGTTGTGCCGAGCTATTCGTGCAAGTATGCATCCAGTTAAGCTCATGAGTAATCATTTC
>OMNV01009759.1:0-22162 GCA_900303265.1 Brotula barbata | reverse complement strand
GGGTTACAATGGCTCACACATCAGATGCCCTCTAGCCCTGAAAGCATTACCGTCAGCATGAGCTGTTTACCATGGCATTAAACAGGACATGCTAGAACGTTTACATTGTTCCCCTTGTAGGTCAGAAGTTGGACTGACCGCTTTTATGCTGGTGAATGCTTCAAAGGCTCCACTGAATGTAGCGTTTAGTCTGCACTGCGCATAAAAGATCGTTTGAAATGTGCAACAATAGTCTCACATTATAGTTTAAGATAATTTGATCTTCATTTTTCTTATTCAGTATCCTTTTGGATGAATACTATTTACAGTCTCTATATCTCTTTTTGCAACATGAATATGGTTTTATTGTCCTGATTTGCCTTTGTAGGGCATTGAATGGATTTTTCAGGTGATTGGGTGACACATGTTGGAATGCAGCGTACCAAGGATCTTTCATGACGATCTATCGCAAATCGCAACGTTGCTAACTTCAGCAAACGAGTTGATTTTGTCAGTTATCGAGTCCTGGAAGTATAACTTTATTAAAGATGGAGATGAAATCTGCAAATGCTGCGTGATTTTTCCACTGCTGATCAGCTCGTTTGAGGGATTTTCCATCCATTCCATCATGACGTTAAGGGACAAGAATCAAGCATTATGAGTTATTTTTTCATCCCACTGACACACAGTAGTTCCCCCTAAATTGTAGCTTTTATCTCTGACCAAGACTTGGTCACCATGGCATATGTGGAGTAAACTGGACTTTCCCATATTATTCAGTTGCATGTCACTGGCAGTGCAATGAGGCCTGAAAGGGACCGACTCAGTCCGTATGAACGGAAACCCGACGGGAAAATGAAGAGCTTTCAGCATCGCCTCATTTCAGTGAGATCTGGAGCTGAGAACAGCGGTGCATAAGAGGGTCTTTTAAACTGAAAGGTATCCTGAGACCGTTCGAATGCTTTCCTGATGTACACAGACCCCATGCTGGAGCCGGCCCATGAGTGCAGGGGAAGTGGGTCAGGAGAAAGGCTTAATAATGCACTAATTCAGCCTTTTGGACTTCTCAGCTGCTGAAAATGAGACAGAGGAAGGGTGGTGACTACATGAAATCCGACCAGGAAATGCCTCCAAAATAAAGCTTGTTTGTGTCTGAATGAATTAGGGGGAGTGTGGTGGTAAAATGCCAGGGTCGAGTAAATATACACTACTTTGCCGGCGTGTTTGCACACCTGAGCTATTTCCTGAAAAACAAATATAATCCCATGGAAATTAATAAAACAACATAATAATAGGAGTCTTAGTTACACTGCATGCTTTCCTATAGAGAAATCCCCTGGCACTGTCTCAGGGCCCGCCGAGTGTCTCCAGCTGCTGTGCCAGATGGATGTAGGGTCGCGGCTCGATAGCCCTCTGAGAGCCGCGAGTCCTCACAATAGCCCCCCAGTGACCTCTGTGGCCACACACAAAGGCAATCGTTGACCGCTGACACCACAGACAGTCAGCCCCCGGGATAAAATGGTTCTTCGCCATGCGTCTTTCATTCAATCCTGTTCACCTGAGGCTCACTTTGCTCAGTGTTCTTGGCTCATAAAACCCCAATCATTTAGTTCATGTCTGGCCACAGTGAGAGGATCCTGGAAAATCATTGAGAGCCACGAGCACATCACCATAAAGCTGAGTTATGGACTCATTAAAGGCATACAGATCATATTACCCCGTCAGAAAGCGACTAAGACTCAATCATGTGAACGGAGAGCGAAGGCTCCAGCAAAGCTAATGACTCAGACAGACAAATGTTTCCTCATTCAGATGATATTGATTCTTCTCGTGGATGTTTTGTATGACTAGCCTGCTTTTTAATGATAAAGAAGCAAGACAATAAGACAGCATCCAAGTAAATCTCGAGGATCAATGGCTAATGGCAGGTGGTGATGCACTATCATAAAAATACAAGAAGTCATTATAACTCCTGCTGAATTCAGACAGTTCAACAAAAGGAACCAACAAGGTGAGACTTTCTTGCCCAGTTCCAATTTAATTTGTTGTAACAATGGTCTTGAATTTAATATCATCTGGTACGCATGCATGTGAAAACCTAGATTGAGTTACAATTATGATTCTAATTTGAGTTTGCAAACTTCCTGTGTACACTTTAATCAGATTGAAAGCAGTTTTTAGCCAGTTTGGCACGCTCCCTTGAACATTAGAATTCATGAAAGTGTAGTTTAGTGTGCATGTGAACACACTAATGACATGTTAACCTTTGGAATAAGGAAGAATTGCATCTTAGTAGCAGCGTATAATTTGATCTGCAGAAACGGCCAATAGGCGAGCACCGACTCCTCATAACGGAGAGCCATCAAGTATCTCCGGCGTGAGTTCCCCTAATCATCGCAGCGTCTCTGTTAGACGCTCTGCTTCGTATGATTGATTCTTGGTATTTGAGATAATGTGAGTACAGTGGCCGTGTTATGATGAGAAGCACAACGCCTTGAGATAACACCGCAAATCACCTCCAGCTCGCCAAATCAGCCCCGATAGTGCCTCAAATATTGGGAAAGGCACAAAACCAACTCTGCAGGCCTCCTCGACTCTCACCTCACGGAAACAAGGCTAGCGTCAAACGCAAACGCAACTGACAGAGCGCATTAGCCAAGTCGGGGTAAACCAGGCTCGCTGCAAACAACACCTCATTATAATGCAACACACTGCAGGAGTTTGAGGCAATGCAGGTCTCTCAGCTTTGTCACATCCGCTCTGTTGCTCCGTTTGCATACGAGCGACTCCCGGCGCAGGATATCGTCGAGAAACATTTGAGGGAACGGCTCACGCTATGAAAACAACCGTCGGCCGTTTTCTGTAAAACACGTCAGACGCAATTACGACTGTTTCACTTGCGACACGGACCTGAAGAGGCTCTTTTATCCATCCTCCCAAACACACACACATTCTGACAAACGCCCGTCAGCGCATAAAGTTCAAACAGACTCGTGAAAGTAGTGTATGAAAAAATAGATCCAAACTTGCGTCAGTTGATTAAAATTGCTCGCAGTGTAGACGAGGAGATAACAGGAGCCAGTGGTGACACCGGAGTCAGAGACTTCAGCGCGAGGCTGCGGGGTTTCCCTCAGGGCTGCCACCCTGTTGACGCATCACACAGCCGGGCAGGTGATCTTTTGTTTTGGGAGGAACAGATACAAAAGGGAGAAGGGAAACAGAGAGGATGGGGGAGAGGCTGTCTGTACTCTGCAAAGCTCTGATGCATTTGTGCTGCAAACTGCTTGAAAATGAGACGTGGGGAACAATAACAGATAAAAAATGACTCACGGAGATACTGATTGTTTGTAGTACCCACACACATAAGTGCACAGCACAAAGAGAACAGGCGATGGCAAACAGATGAACTAAAGTTAACAAAAAAAAAGAGTGCTTCAGGCTGTCTCCCAGTGTATGGGCTATATACAGGAGCACTATTGTATTGTCTGGATCTGCCGCTGGGACCTGACAGGCGCTTTAATGCTGAGTGGATGTCTGTCCACAGCGGCTGTCATCAATGGAAAAGCACAGGGGACCATGGGACAGCCAGTCAGGGCCAGGCCACTGCAGGGACAGCTGGGGCACCTGGTGTTCAGAGCGAACGCGCACGGGATTCAGACAAAAGTGCGCCAACGTATGACACACACGTGCACACTTACAGTCTGAACTCCTCTGTATCTATACGGATACCGCATGCAGATTGGGATTACAACTGAGTGCCTGTATCTTTATCTTGGATCATTTCCGCACAAATACACTCCATGCTGTGGTGTTTTTGCCTGGGAAGATACATGGCTCACATTTACTGAATTACTGATTGAGAGATTGGTAAGTAAGGGAGAGGCAGGTTTGATTTTACAGAAAAACTCCAGTAGCCATCACATTTTTCATCAAAGGCGCTGTTTTATCAATCACCGATACCCAATTCTAGCAGGTAAAAATGAATTACGACATTCAAGTTGAGCACACAAAGCAGTTATCTGCCAACGGACATGCATCACAAATGCGTCATCTTCTCCATAAATCAACGTTCAAACAACACCCACGCCTTCTCTTTGCTGAGCCAGGCGAACCTGCACGAACCTGAGTTTGAGGTGTTGAAGTGTTTCGCTGTGTCTGTTTGGGGTGATGGAGGCAGAGGTGGTGGTGCTGATGATGCTGATGGTGAGAGGATAATCTATGCAAAGCTCAGATGCTGCAATTCAGCTGTTGAAAGCCAATAAGGCGCTATCAAAATGCGGGCATGGTTAATTAATCATTTCAGCTTCCTTTTCACGGCCCTCCCGTGACTGTCCCGGGGGCTTGCGTGTGCTGCTTCTTTGTGTGTGTGTGTGTGTGTGTCTATGAGTGAGAGAGGGAGCAAAGCAGGGAAGCAGGAGGGTGGTGCAGGTTGCAGCTGGCAGATATTAGCATAAAGTAATGTGAGCCAGCAAACCGCTGAGCGCCTTCTTCTTCTCTGTACAAACCTCTCTAAGGAAAAAACTACAGACACCTGCTTCAAACGCTGACCAACAGGAGAGAGAAAATGTGTCTGATGTACAGCCAATTACATATACGTACACGTAGACAGGGACACTAATTATGATAGTTGTTTTTGAAATATGTATTTCAAATACAAAATCCAGATGTAATAAGTACTAAAAGTACCCTAAATACTTTTCTGGATATTCAAAAAATCCTTATGCTTACATCTTTGCTATCGTTATACTATACTACAGTATATATGCAATACTAGAATAGATAGATAGATAGATAGATAGATAGATAGATAGATAGATAGATAGATAGATAGATAGATAGATAGATAGATAGATAGATGCAGCTTTATATGTCTAAATAAAGTGTGTTAAAAGAAGAGAATCTCTCCCAGCTAAATATTTCTGGCACCACATGTAGCGTTGCTAAATTTAGGCTAGCTAAGTTAAACAACGTGTCTTGGCGTCAGAGAGGTCCTCTAGAATAAAGTCGGAATAAATTTGGTTGATTTTGTTTTATGAAACAGTTTGCAAGAAACGTCAATGGATATTTCATTTAAATTCAAAAGCTGCAGTCTGATAGCAGAGGGCAATTCCAGACAGCGTGCATTCCAACTGTAAAATTTCAGACGTTCTCCTAAAATGCTGTGGAACTCGTGTTGAAGTCGGAAACTAAACTGTCAGTGAGAATCATTTTCTCCGACGCCATACAACATAGTGACACAACCCAACATCGAACAACAAAAACACAGCATCATTTATCAAAGGTTTAGATGGATTTTATTTTGATACATTTTTGGACGCTGTATTTTTGACACATTTATACATTTATCCTAATACTTTTAATCTATTTTGCCAATCCCTGGCTGTAGAACTGACAGAAGAAACATAGTTTTGATGGTAGGAATTTAGATCATCGTACCATATTGTAGATGTTGCACAATTCACACACATTAGCATATTTATTTGCTGATTTCCCGGTGCCTCTAGTTTCGGTAAGAGGCATTTCAGTACACTAAGAAAATCAACCTGCAGAGACGTGTATTTAGAATGAGAGGGCTTTATGTTTTTCTCCAAGTTGCACAATTCTCGTCTGTTAATGCGATTGCCAGCAGGGACGGTTTATGATGTTCTCGAAAGATTTGAACTGAGATAGAGACCTGACACTGGAAAACATTGTTAAGTATTCAGTAAGTAAATTTTGACATTTTGACATTTTGGACCACGGAGGTTACAGTACAATAAAAATTCTGAGTTGATTTACTTAGATTGTGGGGGCAGATTGCGAATGATTCAGGGAAGATCCCATTAAACTGACAGTGGTGTCACTGCACCACATACTGTGGCCAAAACAGCATTCAGGATATGAACTTTTTCAATATTTACTTGATTAGCAGCCAAACCCACACAAACCACAAACATCTCTCTATTCTCTCTTTTCTAAGCCAGCGTGATCCGAGCGGCGTGAGACATCCTGATTTATTATCGCTCTGTTCCCTTACAGTATAAAATCCATATTGTGGATAATCCATGAATTATTCTATTAGCGAACACGCAACACATAAAAGCAGGAAATGGATTTAAAATGTTGTGGTGTGTTTTGGAAAACCAGTTAAATAAAGTGTGTGTAATTAGTAGTCGATGGGTTACAACATGTCAAACCGCAAATGTGCTACTTTAAGAAGATATTTGCTTTAGGATGACTAAAGCAGATGACTAAGGCGGTCAGAAGTCTCAGCATTTTTACTGTCGCTCCAGGCAGGTTGGGAAGGCTTTTATTTTGGACGTACGGGCTTGGTTGACTCAAAACAACAAAGGAAAAAAAAAATACATTCCAGGATGGCGGTTTGTGCACCACACAGAACATGAAGGTCTGAGTGTAAATAAAAGGCTTTATTCAGGTCTCTGTAAAAGCCGTGTTGAAATCAAAGCAGTATTGTTGCAAGGCCTTCGTATAACACTCGCAACAAAGACATAAAATGATCTGAACATCGGTCAGAACGCAGCGTAGTGTTTAAGGCATCCAAGACCAAATGCATGGGAGAGTGGAAAAAGTCTCAGTGGGTCAGTGTGTGAAACACTGCGAGTGTGCGTATGTGTGTGTATATGTACAGTTTGGGGTTGCGAGGTGGTTTCCTAAAAGAAGCATAAGGAGCGATCTGTGCACGAGTGGGAGCAAGGGAGTGAAATAGGATGGAAAAATGCAATCATGCATCTTGGGCCTCTCCAGCTCCTCGTGGTGTGTTTCCCCACTTCTCCACAGGCCATTAGTCACTATCCAACTCCTGTTAATGTAATTAGATAAAGGATATATGGAGACTCGGAGCGCAGCGGAGACATTTGTCTGCATAATTGTGTCCGTGCGGCGGCAGAGGCGAAGGACCCCTGGATGTTCACAAAAAAAAAATCTCGAGCTCGATAATTCTCAAGACGTGGAGGGGAAAGAGCAGGACGAACGCACAGCAAATGAGGAGGGTGGAAGAGCGAGAGAGTACGATGGAGAGGAGGAGAGAGAGTAAAAATTCTCTGTAAACTGGTCCATTTTCTGTCTTTTCTCTGCACGAATTTCTTCCTCACTCTACACCTTAAAATCTGGTAACCACCAATCTGTCAATCTTCATGAACGCTGCAGTTTTATCAGAAATTCCAAAGATGACAAATCTGTATGAAATGAATCTTGAATAAAGAGAATTAGAAGATTAAAAATGCCATTGAATTACTATAATGGACTTTTCTTTTTCGTAAGTCTGCAAAATATTGTACTATTTTCTTCTTATTGTCAGATATTAGTGGGTTACTAATGTGAAAAGGTGTAAAAACTTCCAAATCCCTGAATTGTTTGCGTTTCCACTGTGGAGACGTGCACACACCAACCTAGTAATAAACTGTCAAACACGGCAGCACATGCCAACCACTTGGGGTAAATATCTACAGATGCCAGGCAGGTCCCCTGGGTCCAACATTTTGGAGATGTATCGGAAACATGTAACAGCCTCTGTTCTCAAATGTAATTAGAGGCAGTCCCAGCCAGTTGCCTGGTGACCTACATATGGAAAAATGGCAATACATACACCCGAGCGCCGTCTCGCCATCTCACACAAACCTACAATCTCAAACACACGGTGGCAAAAAGTGGGGTTGGAAAGCAACGCACTGCGCAGATGGACCACGATAATCCATGCAATGACACGTTTATAAACTCGTATTTCTACTTGCTTCCCAAAATCCTCTCATCCATTGCCCCATTCATCCTCACCGCATCCCTCTAACCCTGGGCAATTCCTGTCTCCCGTCTGGGGCAGGATGCTAGACCTCCTTCCAACTGCAGACAGGCTGGCTCCTACCCAGATGCCCCCTCGAAGATCAGCCCCGAGGATGAACGGAGGGGATGCGAGGGAATACAGATGGATACTCACCACCAGCAGCTCCAGCATGGGAATGTTTCGGATCCTACCCCAGACGGATGCGACGTTGCGGTCTGCAAACTGGTTCATCCTGCCTCCCTCCATCCTTTCCCTGTGCTGCCCTCCTTCTCCTCTTCTAGCCTTGCCTGTATGCCTGGCTGAGTATCAGCTGCTGCCTGCCTCTGTGTGCGTGCATATGTGGAAGTGTGTGTGAGTAAGCGTGATGGAATGATGATGCAGCAGGCGGGCGAGCAAACTCGGCGGGGAAGCGCCTTCTCCTGTCCTCATCGAGGCCACATCAGCTCTTGTCAATATTTAACCAGCGTGTCCAGTCGGATTAAATCACCTGGTTGAGACCGCCAGTGGTTTGCCGCCCAAGAAAGTGTTTGTGTGAGGCAGTCAAATGGCCGGTACTTATGTGTGCATGTAAAGACATCAAACACCAGCAAGTGTTCAAGCCCAACCCTGCCCGTCTCTGGTGATCACATCAGATCACAGACCGCTTCACTACCACTACGTCTACTGCCGCTGCTGCTGCTCCTCAGGGAAAGGTCAAGGAGGACTTGGCGGCACAGGCAGAGACTGGCAGAGTGACACGAGTTTCAAACAGCCAATCCAAAGACTCCTTGACATTTTGCCCTGTCTTATTGAGACTGTGTTGCCTCGCTTTCAGTATCAAATAGACCGTGTGACTCCTGAGCTCTGGAAGAAAAGAGGCAATCTTGAACACTTTGTACCAGTCTACCCTCTGGTGTTGAGTCTTTTGGGAATGATGGGGTTGTAAACAGCAAAAATGTACAACGGCATTCCTTCCGTGTTGTTCCACTCCCTAAGCCTGCTTTGCAAAACACCGCACAGGCTTTATCTCACTGATTGTGGCCAGAAAAAGGCAGAGATTGTCTTCAGTAAAGATTTGCCAGTTTGCATGGGTGCACCGGTATGAAAGCTCACAATGCAGGTGCACTCATCCCAAAAGCTTTTATCTGATAAAAACCTGAGATGGAATTAGGATCGCTTCATTTCTGACATATCTGAATCTGTAAAACACGTTTTTGACTCGTCTATCAGATTTTCTCTTCGTTTTGCACACCCACCGAGCGCTCTGGGTCTGATTGCCTGTGCCTGTCAGTGCCGGGAGGCGTGTCCTCAATAAACACAAGGATGACATGAGAGAGGCCGGAGGCCAAACTTTTCAATGGACTGATAATAACTCACTCAATAACAACACTTCAGGTTTGAACTCCTATCAGGTAACCAAAAAAAGAAGCTGTCAACTGTGGGGCATTATTTTAAATTCTAGTGAAATGTTCCAAGTCTCCAAAGATATCAAATGTACCAGGATGCACTCTGAGTAAATCTGTATAAAATTAACCAAACACATCCAGAATAATGACAGATTGAAGGCAAAATGTGCCAAATTGCCATAGTGTAAAAATGTATTGTACGATACTGTTACTGTAATGGATTTTTCTTGAGATTAAAAGATTAATTTTGATGCCCTATCCATGTATTAAACTGTGATCATTTTAATCATTCATCATTCAAATCACCCTGAATTGATAACTCACTGTGCATTCAATAACCGATTCCTTTACCAGCGTTTAAGGGGTAAATAAGGATGTTGGGCGAGGGAGGGACAAAGCGCCGCAACGTGCAAGAAATGTCCAGTAGCTATTTATATATACCCAAATATGCATGAAAAATGTTCCTACACACCCATTTCCATTTAGAATTTTTAATTTATTTTACATTCAATGTTTTAATGGTTGAAGTATTGAAGTATTGTTTACATTCCACCTTTCTCCTCCATTGCTGGGAGTGCATTAATAAAAAGGAGTGAATGGTAAATGGACTGCATTTCTATAGCGCTTTTATCCGAAGCGCTTTACATTCCTCATGCATTGCATACATACATTGCCTCACATTCACCCATTCATACACACATCCACACACCGACAGCCGAGGTAACTGTGCAAGGCCCAGTTGCTTGACGGGAGCAATTTGGGGTTAGGGTCTTGCTCAGGGACCTTTGACATGGAGGAGCCGGGGATCGAACAGGCGACCCTTCGATCTCTAGGTGATCACCTAGTGATTGACGATGATTGATTTGCAAAGACATGTAAACATTAGATCAAATGAGATGCTTGTAGTAGAATTAACTCTAAACTCCTGACAGCACAAATTTATTTAAAATTCAACGCATCATCTAAAGGGCTAAATTGTGATGTATTGACAGTTGGCTAAAATATTATATATTACCTTTTATTAATACATCATATTGTCTGTATAATAATGACAGTCTCCCAGTGAGAGATGCACAGCCCTAATCTGTACAGGCGTCAGGTCTCCTAACATGCAACCAAAATCGGTTTGTGTTGAGCCGCAGTCATAAGACGAGTTCTCTTCCAAAGTCGACTGAGCCCGTGACCTGTGGCTATCACCGTGATTGATGGGAGGTGAGTAGCAGGTGGTGTTCATGCTCACATGCAGATTACAAACTCATCATTCAGAAGGCGTCTGGGCGAGCTTCACTGAGGAATTTATGACATCAGACAAAAAAGATTCATGCCGTCGAGACTGTGTGAGTTTTGTGCTGTTTTCATCAAAGGAGTTCTCGGACTTCTCCGCCCAGTCGTGAGAGCTCCATGCCACGAAAATCTACTTTGAAATGAGTCGTGCATGCGAGCCGTGGTTTAAAGATGAATGGTAGGATTGAAATATTGTAAACTATAAGACAACGTCAGTTGCCAGTCTATACAGGAGACCTAATCAATGTTCTGTCACCGACCTGAGACAAAACATCTGTATAAGAATGATTTTAAAATTGCTTTCCTTGGGAAACAGAGGGATGCTTCATTTGTCAGCGAGCAGGCATCATGACAGGAAATTGAACCGGGGTCAGAATGACTGACTGCTTAAGTAATGCACTCTATGCATCCGAGTGATTAACGGTGGGGTGATGTGATGGATATATGCTCGTGCTCTAATGGATTAATAGTAGTTATTTTGCAATAGACGCAAGAAAAATCACCTCATTTATCTTGACTAGCAAATTGTAAGGAAATGCCAAAGCATTTGCGTCGGTATGTAAGAATGTAGCTGAGCAAACACAAAACCAGGCCCTAACCCGAAAACCTATTCGCTTTTAACCCCTAGCCCTTAAAAACAAAGAGGTCACCAGGTGCGAGGGAGCACCACTCCCCTATGTGAACACCTGGTCGGACCTTACCCTTCAAGTCCAACCGGTGTAGTCTCCAGTAAGTGGGGCGTCCAGCCTGGGAGGCATTTATTTCATCCCCGTAAAGACTTTCTAAGTGTCCTCAGGCATGAACACATGTGGAAACAGACCTTTAAATCAAACGCCGCAAGACTCACAATATGCACGTGCAGACGTTAAGCGATTGGCATGCACACACGCAGGCGCAAAAGCATTCCCACACATCCAGGCACTAACACGCTCTCAATCATCATCTATCAGCCGCTATCAAAACAAACACTGCCTGAAATGAGGCCTCCAGCACTTACGCGGTGCCGCGTTTCAAAGTGGTTTCTATATGTATGTACTCGTTGGGTTGATCTAATGTGGAAACATGTAAATATTTCTCTGGACGCTATTTCACAGGAAATGATTCTGGGATAGTTATAGCACTCTCCAGACCACCAGGCGACAGTTATGGAGTGCCACAAACGCGTAAAGAAAACGAGGCCGGAGCATTTATCACTCATTTGTCAGGACTTGATCAATGCAATCATCAGTAAAGCCATCAAAAAGCCTGGCAGAGCTTTCTCACTTTGCTCTTTCTGAAAGCTGAGCTCTGGGGATATGAATGGGCTCTCTCAGATCCCAGCTGAGGTTTTGGCTGAACGCCTGATGAGGAGGATGTGATCACAGAGCAGCCTCTGTGCTGAAGAATAGACTGGACGGGCTGAACGCCCCTCCACCTCTGACACCCATACCCCACATTGCCAGGAGCCTGGAGAGGAGAGGGCCTACCGCCACAGCTGCATGGTAAAGGGTGGACCGCATTCTCGGCTCCTTCTTTCTGCCTCTCTCCTTATATTAGCCTCCAATCCTGCACGTCCAATCCTGTTAGCTTCCATCTGCCAGTTTTGCCTTCATCAAACCCAAATCTTCAGTGCCAGTGATGTTGGATCCAAAAATGGCACCTCATCTGCATGTGATACGAGACAGAGCTTCCAAACCGGGCAGACGGGGTTAACACCCTGGGATAATCTCTATTGACGACTGGAAAGGATCGTGTTCCAAGTTTTTGTGCTGAAATAGGTTCAACGAAGGACGCCCCAAACATAAAACCACTTCAGAGTGTTTTTCACACTTACCTCTTTAGAAGAGAAAACAAAGAGTGGGTGGAAGCAGTGCAGGCATCTTACGAACTACAGAGACAGGCAACGAATGTGGACACATAACGCGATCACATTTACTTTGAGTGCGTGATGTGATCTCAAGTACCAGATCGGATCTCTGATTCCAAGCAAAATCTAATCTTTCTTTTTCAGGCACAGCAAAAACACGTTTTCACTATTAATTTGCTGCTAATCGTGCTGAAAAAAACAAATGTATCCCTTTATTGGGACACGCTCTTATCTTGATGAACCTCCAACTGAGCCAGGAGTGAAACAGAGGACACGGGGAACGGTTCCACGTGTTAGAGCCACCAGAGAGAGAGGACTGTCTTCTCTTTGTCCCCTCTGAGTTCAGGCCTCTCAATGGCCTCTATGTTCTTGGCACTGTGCTGTGTGAGGGAACCCACGGGGCGAATAGAAAAGGGCGCGTGCGCAAATGTTTGGGGAGCAACGTACGTAAGTCTGAACGCACGCAGGCCCGATATCAGCTTTGATCTCTATTGGGATTGGGGGAAGAGAGCATCTCTAATTGGCCCTTCCACTCCGCAGAGGACGCAGAGGGCATTTTTACTGGACGAAGGGAACTGGACATCCAATTAGACGAGCTGGCAAAGGGCCCTGTGTAAGAGGGAACACGGCTCCAAAGTAAAAAGCCGGCGTACAAGCACAAACGCTTCCTTTGATTTTCTGACTGATTATCGAAAAATCTAACTGCACAAACAGAGTACAAACGCTTACAAAACCAACCTATATTTTCCAGGGATCATCGCCAAGGCAGGCAACTTGTGACATGGGTGAGAGATGTCAGCATACATTAGCTCACATCCGAACGGACGCTGCTGGCAGAGAAGATGGTTCTCATGCCAAACGGGAAATAACCAGGTCAGTTGGACGGCCTTGTTCAATATTACCCAAAGCTAAATGCGGCACTGCGGTGGATGACTTTCCCTCGCTTAATGCACCGGAAACCTCAGTGAATCAGCTTTCTGCCCTCCTGTTGGAAGTTTTCCTCACCTTTGCTTTCATTCTGTCGAAGTGATCAAGAGAACCATTCTGACCACACCTGATGCCGACGTCTATTAAATACATAATTGCCCCCAATAAAAACACACGCTCGCAATTATGTCTACGGGGACGTCCAAATCTCGTTATCTGGCAGTTAGAAAAATAGACCAGTGGCTTATATCAGAACAGCCTCGACAATTATTAAACCAATTTTACAAGCGGATGGAGGCTGCTTAGGGCTCAGCCTTATCCACAGCATGTGGTTGGATACGGGGAAGCTGCTGGGTTTCAGACTGGAGTCGAGGGAGAAGCCAAAGTTGTAATCGCTCCTCGTCTGTTCATGGGAGAGGTTCCCATGAGGCAAGAGAAGGGAAACGCCGCCTCTTCTGCCTCCGTAAGCCGGCATCTGGCCCAGGGTTTGACGGGTTCCCACAGCCCGCAGCCCCGTGGCTACCCATGCGGTGCGCCCAGGTATGCATGGTATGTCACCTGCCTAATAGGGAGCTGTCAAAGTCCGGCCAGAGGCTGGTGCACCCCTGCTGAGAGACTTCATTTAAACACTCGAGATGAAGTGCTGGAGAGCGAGCGAGCGATCCAATCACAGGGAACGCCTCAGAACCGCACGCAACACCACATAACTCAATCAATCAAACGCATCCTATAATACACTCGCCACAGGAAGAGGGCTCTGTTGTCAGTGGAGTTCTTCTGTCTAATTACACACAGTTAGTTAAAGCTGCTCAGTAATAACATCAAACTTCGCCACTTCCCGAGGTTCGTGTCTCCATTCTGTGTTGAAACACAAAAAATGGGAGTGGAAGCAGGAAACCAAGACTCCATACTGGCTTACCATTTAATTCATTTGCACTTAAATTAGCTTTTTATTTCTCGTTTCTGGGACGATTTTATTGACTAGCCTTTGGACCAATGAAACGTGTTGCAGCCTGATTTAACAGCATGGCAACAAATGAGCACGTAAAAGCCTTTATGTGAGGAGGAGGCTTGACAAAAGCCAGGGGGATTTAGCTAAACCCAAATACTTGGGAGATAAACAGGAAAGCGCAAGCACATGCTGTTTATTCACAATTATACAGCAAGCATTTAATCAGTAATGTAGGGCACTTGATTATTAACCCTCCCCTGCAGTGTTTTCAATTTGGCCTTTTGTTATCGATTAGCACAGCGCATGGCAGCGCCGCGGCCGCCATTCTAAATGTTGGCAGGAGAAAGAGGTGGAAGTGAAAACAAGCGAAGGAAAAACATTCATTTACCAATTGAGGCATTCTTGGATTGATGATTACTTCGCAGTTTCACATGTTCAAAAAGCAATGTCACACCTGTGTTTGATAAACAAATCAGGCGCAGCGTTCACGTGCCTTACTGAGGGAATTTTAATCTTTAATAACGGGCAATAAAGATATTACGAAGAGGTGATCCTATTAGAGGAATATGGGACAAGGTCAAAGGGTAGAGACTACACACAGAAGTAGAATAAAATCTAAATCGATAAGAAACCATGGATCATTATTACAAAGTTTGTTTGCCATCAAAATAAAAACACAACATTGTATAATCTAATCATGACAACACGGTTGAGTGAAAAATTTGCCATTTCTTCCATTTGTCTCCAGAAAACAAAGGAAAATTCTTCCACTCTTAAGACCTAACCAACTCAAATTGTTGCTAACAGCTTTGGCACAATAATTTTTGTGTTATATACATAAATAAAATCATTTAGAGAGTCAGAGCAGAAAACTTCTACCCTGCAGACGGTTAAAATACAGAATCCTCTGTACTATGTTATTCTATGTTTGGGGCAAAATACAAAGTCAACAAGTTGTCTGTATACTTTGGCATCCGTTTTGGAAATTCTCATTCCCAATTTTCCAGGCTTCAAAAATCAGACACCTATGAATGATTTTATCTGAGATGCTCTCTGTATCCTTTCGCTGTGGATGTTTCCTGTGCACACAAACACAATCATTTGTGGATGCATTACAGCGTGATATAGGCTGGGGCGTACAGGCTGGACCACTTTCTACAGTGACCTAGTTAAAGCTCGCTGGCAGCAAACTGTCCACGGCCACTGTGCTCGCCGCGCACGTCACAGCATGACGAACAGACTCTCATCTGCAGGCAGGCACACATCAAATGATTAAAATAAATAGAGCCGCAGATTTAACCCAGCAACACAGCGGTTATGTAATGCAAACGGTGGCCCACTTACTAATGTGGTCACTGCTGCTGCCGCTCAGGCCCAATCCCTGAACTGCACAACCTCATCTAGATTAGATGGTTCAGCCCAGAGCATTTCCTGTCATGTGTAATGAAACACATCACTTAAATGCTGATAATGCTGACTAAGGCTCCACTCCCTTCACTTACAAATATGCAGGGTCACACACACTGAAAATAACGGACACGGGTTCAATTATAAGTTATCTCCTTTCAATCATAGACGCTTGACATTTTGAGCATCTTTGCGTCACACACACACACGCTCAGGAACATTCCCTTGAACCAAGCCTGCATACATTGAGGCAACATATGCTGCCTCGATGCATTATACATGTGTGAATGGGTGATCCAGATAGACATGCAAGCCGTATGCATGTTCACCAAATTAACCATAGACAATTGATTGGAGCTTTGTATGAAGCCGCGCCATGTAATCCATCCAAAGAAGAGCTGACATAAATATTTTACCTGGTCCTCGGCTGACATATGGTATTTAGTCTCTAGTGGACGTTTTCTAAAAGCTTGTCTTGTGTTAAATTAACATGCTAGCGTGAAGGGAAGATCCGTCAGGGACATTCCAAGCTGAAAATATGCGTTGTTCGTCATCTAATATAGGGCATGACACACACGGAATGCTTCAAATGTGTGAAAGCAACAAAATGAGGTAAAGTCACGATGTCAGTGTGTGACACATTCCTGGAGAAGCGTGACAAATCTGTGCCCCAAAATTGCATCACGCAGGATCACTGTCCATGTCGTGCGTCATATTAAGAGAGAAAATATAGCAAGCTTTACGTTTATGTATTCTTAGACCGTAGAGCACAGGTAGAGCGGAGAGAAAACCAGAACATGAAAGCTCGTGTCTGTCCTCTGATGGAATGTCAGAAACTAACTCTCGTGTTTTCTCAGATGCCTGAAAAAATAAATGTATCAGAGGCTCATATCCTCCCAGGAAAGGGAGTGTTTACAGGACTCGGTGGGTTTATCTGTGCCAGCAGAGCCGCGATGGCCAGAGACATTGTGTCCCACATCAGCAGTTTTTCGTAAGTTAGAGCAATTCGGAGGCATTTGGTTCACCTTTTGGACCATTTTTAGTCCATTTTGCTATTTCCTCAACACGGATCCATGGATTCATATAATAAATAATCATAGTGGACAGGACAGTCAAGACATTTAAGATCTTCTCAGGGGCCCAAATCATTTCGATTAAACCCCGACACCTGAGCACCCTTGCTGTGTTTCTTGCCACCCGATCTTAGCGGGCCCCCTAGCAAAATGCTGCACGCCTCCCAACAAGCTGCATCCTAGCCTGCTGGCATGCTGACTGAGACTAAATAATTAGGACAGAAAGAGTGAGCAAAAGAGAGAGAGAGAGAGAGGTGTATAGGCGGCCGAAGATAGAACACCAGGATGCACACGGGAGGCGAGAGCCTAAAAGAATGGAAAACAGAAAAAGAGAAAAAGAGAAAAATGCATGCATGACTGGCAGAGTGGAAAAATGCGAGCATGTTGAATCATCAACCGTATCACAACAATGACCTAGATTCAGGACCACTGTAAATGAGGGCGCTGTGTATCCAATTAAAGCAATTTAAGCTGCAGCGTATTCCATCTTAACTGGTAACAATATAAGTGATAATGTAAGGGAAGAAATTGATCAGGAATCCTTTCTGCATCACAAGTCACAAAACAGAAAACGACAAAAAACACACACCAGCTAGCAGTGTAATCGTTCACTGTATCGAGGGAAGTCACATAATTACAAAATGAATTGCAGTAAATGCATATTAACTTCAGTGATATTAGTAACGGGGTTTTCCAATACATATGAATAACATGTTTTTGGTTTTTTTTACTTAAATCTTCTTTTAAATCATTTATTCGTTTGTTTATTTATTTATTTATTTATTTATTTATTTATTTATGGTGT
Organism: Brotula barbata; assembly: GCA_900303265.1. Classification (NCBI taxonomy): domain Eukaryota; kingdom Metazoa; phylum Chordata; class Actinopteri; order Ophidiiformes; family Ophidiidae; genus Brotula; species Brotula barbata. The sequence continues at coordinate 4,727 of OMNV01009759.1, read as the reverse complement.
ACCCACTTGACCTCAGTCTGCCTCATTTACCTCAGTCAAAGGTTTCCTATCTTCGTTGGGATCTGGGATCTGGATCTACTGTGGATTCTGATCCATTTTGTGAAATCAGAGCAATCTGATTGTTGTTTGGCACCACAGCACCGTGATGCGCTTGTTAGGGAGTGAGTGAGCAGAAACAGAAGAGGAAGTTTGAAAAAAAAATAGCAGAAAAATCTTTGTTGACACTCTCTGGCTTCAGTAAACACATGCAGTTTACTCTCTTTGCTCCAGTGGGAGGATCTGTAAATGCCAAAACTCTCTTTCCACATGAACAGAAAATGGTCCAAAGTGTGGCTCCACTAAGACACAAGTTGACTTTGTCACTTTGTCAATAATGTAATATAAAAAGTAGAAAACATTACAAGGCCAGACCAAACCCAGAAACACTGCAGCCTGTAGCTTATGGCAGTTTTAACAAACTGGGGTTGCAGCACTTAATTATTCAAGCTAATGAAAAACACAGCATCCAAAATCCACCGCAGTGAAGAGCAACAGCTGCCATTTATTCTACAAATATGCCCTTCATGTCTTCAGCATTTGTTTTGTTCAAAGCTATTTTAAGACTCTTGATTTATTACTTCCTGCGCAGTGACCCATGCATACTGTATGGAGCAAGGGGAGCGGGCTGCTACTGTACTTCAGCACGCGCACTCACAAACACACACACACACACACACACACCCACGGACAAAAGACAGCAGCCGCTTTGCCTGCACTTGACATTCCAAAGAGGCACTTGCCATCAGACTCACCTTCAGTCAACCCCGAGCCAAAACAAGTTTCCACTCCTCTGATTCGCAACCACGCAGATAAACCTGTCAGTCACATCGGCTTTCACAAACACACCGAAGGGGACTGCTTCTTTTCTGCCTCTGTCCTGTCTCTGTCTGTGTGTGTGTGTGTGTTCTAAAATGTATGAGTGTGTATGTGGATGTAAATTTACAATGTTGGAGCATTACTTGCTGTGTGTGGGGGGAAAATGCCACACTTCAAACGCTTCTGTCAGTCTCTGTTGCTGATCCATCTACGATCATAAATCATAAATGCTCTCACATTTGAAGGGAACATCGTATACAAAATCTTCATATTCTTATTTCCTTCAAAGCAGCAGTTTGTGAGCATGAGGAGTGGGAGGCATTTGAATGACTTCTGAGAACATGAGACATGAGTGGTGGGCGTGACCAAAAAATTCTATATCACGTATATATATATATATATACAGTAGTGTGCAAAAGTCTTGGTCCGCCCCTATCTAACCTGCTGTAATGGATCTTTTTCCCAGCAGTCATTCTGACAGTAAATAGTGATGAAAGTAGGAAAAACACAGGTGTTATCAATGACATTAATTAGGGCTCCATTCCATTTAGGATGAAGAGAGCCTGGTTCAAAGGGAGGTCACACTAAATACATTTCCTGTATTTTCTGGTCATATTTGAATAATATAATAATATAGATAGCATTGATAAAACAACCAATGTGTGATACCAAAGACCACAATCCTGCAGATTGCCACATCACTGTTATCAGATTTTATCAGTTTCCTTTCAATTTAAGATGACGCTTGAGGATTAGCTTTCCAAACGTTTCCTCTTAAAGATAAAGCACACACAGCGCGGCGTGTGCTGATCAAGCATTCTGTAAAAAAAAAAGGTGACTTGTCTATTTTCTAAGTGTCTCGAGTAATGCAGATCGACTTACCACCAGGCCGCTGTCAAGAGACATTCTCTTGAATTGTTGTTTCCTCTCCAGGTGTCTGTTTGTGGTCTCTCTCCCCTGCAGCGATCCACACACCTGGGAAACACTGGAGGGCGGGAAAAGGGGAGGAGTGGAGGACAGCAGAGGGAGAGAGTCAACAAGGAATACCTCATGTCCGTTTGGTCACATTTCCGCTGTTAGGAGGGCTTTCACCTTTGTGTTTACATGAGATCAGAGTCCAATGTAGACCAGCGTGGGCAGCTGGGTCAGCACGCTATTCCTCTCATTTTTCGCTCCTCCTCTCCTTTCTCGCTCTCTCTCTCCATGTCTTTTTGCTTTCGAATCCGGCGTCATAAAAGTCAAACATTAGCGTGGACCTTCCCGCCGGTCTGGCAGGACACCCGGATCCCACAGGACTTTACCGCTTGCTCTTGGTGTCACCCAGGTCTCCCGCCCCCTGACCCATCCCAAACCCCGAGCCTCCGCCCTGTGTTTTTCTAACCCTCCACAAACAGCGGTGGGAACCAGTCCGACCTGGCCTGACTGAGGCCACGGCAGAAGATAAACACTTCACTTCACGCATAGTACTCCTTTACAAAGAGACCAGGCTTTGGGATGACTGTGGCTGTCCACAGAGTAAGCACACCACTTCCTTGTTGGTGAAGATGGGGTCAGAGGTTAGCAGAGGGCCGCTTCAGGGTCAGACAACAAGTCTGTCCAACACATGTATGGCCATGTGTTAAATTCAGATCACTGTTTCACTGCAATAAATGTACCTAAGAGATGCGAGTTGGCAAGTCGTGAGAGGACAAACGCTGTAGAATAATGAATAATTATTGATTAATTCCATGACAAGATATGATTATCATCAGTATCAGATATACTGTAGATATATATTGACACAATTGATCACTACAAGAAGAAGAATTTGGAATAGGACTTCACCATTGCAGACTGATGCTACGTTGGATTTATACATTTTTTTTCAACGTTTCTCACAAACCTACTTATGCACCCACTCATCCCAAACACCATCTCAAAGTCCCCTCGGCATCCGCTGTAGCCTATTTCTGTTACACCCTGTCTGAAACTTCAACAGCGTGACTGTACTTGTCAAAACACCCTCACGCGTCAGAACGACACATTCAATCCACCGCTTGTCTTTAAGGTCAAAACATATCAATATGAAGATGCGAATAAGAAATTGCGTGCGATCGGTCGTTCCGCCTAAACATAACAGAGGCTCCTTCTTCCCCATTTCTCAATACCCCTGGGTTATCTTGTGGAAAAGGAAGTTGCCTAATCAGTGAACAGGATGTAAGAATTGCTGTCTTTAATGACATCAGACTCCTGCCTGTCTCTGTGTGTAACGGCTAATTGTGCCAATGTAATGCAGCAGATGAAATCCTCGGTTACATGTTCAGCTTGGCCCCTTTCCGCTGGAGATTAGGAGAGGACATAAAGCCTGCAGCTTCGCCTTGGATGCAAAGATAGTGTGGGGGGCTTAGGAAATGGAGAGCAAACGATTAAAATAGATTATAGCACTACGTTTGATTGCGAGGATTGCAGAATCCACACTGACACCATTTTCCTTAGGGCACACGAGGCGCGATGGGCGACATGGAGGATGAATCAGAAGTGATAAAGATTAATCAGACACATTAGAAGTAGATACCGGGGGAACACAGATAAGAGCCGGTGATAAAACACACAAAAGAACTCCTACCTGACAGTAAAACAAAGCAAACAATGAGTCATCTGTTTTGCTACCAGTTCCCCTTAAGCTTGAGTTGAATTGAGTTTGCATGTGATCACAATGAAATGTAGATTCGAGACAAATTATTACAGATATTGACTGATTTATGTCCTTAATGTCTATGAGGAGGTTTTTCCCAAACCTGAGGGCCACAACGCCAAATGCTTGATCATCCGTTTTAAACTTACGGATGGCGAGGAGACCTGATTAGAGGACCTGTGAGTCCCATTGGCTGAATAACGGGTCCAGCGTTCATAAGGATCCTGATTATTGCGAGCCTTGTAAGTGAAGAATTGAAGGGGAGATGAGCGCTCTAAGACCTGGGTCAGTGTTCTGAACCAGCAGTAGTCGTAGTTCCTCACAGCTGTGTTTGTGAGGCAGATGTACGTCGAATCGCAGTTGTCCATGCGATAAAATAAACGCATGAATTATGGACTCAAGGGCTGAGGAACGCAATTCATAAAATGGCATTAATCCTAGTTAAACGTGCGGTTAAAGCTTTAGAGTTCACCGCAGGACACCCATGGTGAATGTGTTTCTAAACATAAACAGAACTCATAATCAGCCTCTCCATCCATTTCCAACAGTTTACCATGAACAGAATCGATTCAGCACATAAAGGAGCAATGACAAATCTTATCAACGTTCTGCCGTGGCTGCCCGACTTCTTGATCTTCCAATTTGACCCATCTTAGCTTCTATGCATTGGTAATGGAGCACGCACTGAACGGTCACTGTGCGGAGGCAAGGTGATGATCAGACAAATGACATTACCCATACTGATCTGAAACAGACCATACACAACAAATGATGCTACTTTATCTAATGTCATTCGCTAAAGTCATCCGTCATAGTTAAGGAGGGACTTTCTACTCCTTCTCTCATATTTGAGACAGTCCAGCATCCTGGATGGATAGCGATCCCCCCCCCCCAAGTGATTTACACCTAAAGCAATTACTGCTATGTTAAACTGCTCTGGTGTTGACCTACGCAGAGTGACACGCGTCGACGCCTTTGCCCCTCACGGCCCCCAGCCGGCCATCCAGGCAGTCGGCAAGCAGTCAGCAGGGCAGAAAGGATACAATCAAAGGAGGCCAGGAGGACATTGACATCTGGGAGTCTTTGTGTTGCGGGCCTAATTAGATGCCAGGGTGCAGCGAGGAGGCACAGAGGGATGGCGAGTACGCGAGTGTGTGTGCGTGTACGTGCGTGTGTGTGTGTGTGTACAAACTGAATG
>OMNV01009758.1:0-10002 GCA_900303265.1 Brotula barbata | reverse complement strand
ATTGACAACATCTGGATTTGTCCGACTTTCATAACTATTTACTGTCAGAGTAACTGCTGGGAAAAAGAACACAAACACAATATATATATATATATATATATATATATACATGTATATGTGTGTGTGTGTGTGTGTATATGTGTGTATATGTATATATATACTTATGGGCCAATATATTGATATCGGAATTTTCTCACTCCCCAATAATTGTTTTTTTCCCCAATTTCGGACGTCGACCCGGCCTTAATCTGAACTGGAATCCTTTTTTACGTAAAGTGTAATTTGATGAAAATACACACAGATGAGACTTTAAAAAGGTAATGTTTGTGTAACTAAATTGAAATTTTTTGGGTTCAAAGGGTTCCGGTCTTTAATATTTATATGTTCTCATGTGTTTTGTATGTAAATGTTTGTTGTACAAAAAGTGAAGATTACGTTAGCAGACGTTGATGAGTGTTGTGTTTTTTTTCTGATTTATTCTGCAGTGCCTGCTTTGCCTTCTCCTGCCTGCTCATTGCCTACGGAGCCAGTGATCCAAACAGTACGTACTCCCCGATTATCACGATTCACCGAACATTTCAGTGGGACCGCACAGTCCCTGACCGGTGACAGCATGTCCTGTTTCTGTCTCTCTGCAGACCTGTCCATCCTCATCTTCTTTGCTTTGGCTATGAACGGTTTTGGGGGCATGTGCATGACCTTCACCTCTCTGACGGTAAGCCTTGATTGTCCTTATCTACAGTATCAGACACATACTGTACACAAATGTACTTAACACAACAACATAAACGATAGGAACAGACAAAAGACTGAAATATAAAAAAGAACATTTATAAATGACGTACAAAAAAAACATATTGTACAGCTAACCTGCCCACATTTGTCCAGTTCATGAACGGATCGGTCCATTACAAAGTGACCTGTACTCTTTCCAGTAGATGATGACTTTTTATAATAGTTAGAACAGCACATGATCCTCTGTGTTAACAACGTAGACTAAACTAGACAACACTAGACTACATCAGATTAGATTAGACTAGACTAAACTAGACCAGATTACACTAGACTACATTTCATTAGACTAGATTAGACTAGATTAGATTAGATCAGATTAGACTAGATTAAACTAGAATAGATTACATTAGATTATTTTAGATTAGATTAGACCAGATTAACCTAGACTAGATTACACTAGACTACATCATATTATATTAGACTAGATTAAACTAGACTAGATACACTAGACTACATTTCACTAGACTAGATTGGGCTAGATTAGATTAGATTAGACTGGATTAAACTAGAATATCTTATATTAGATTACACTAGAATACATTACATTGGATTATTTTAGATTAGATTAGACTAGATTAAATTAGACCAGATTAACCCAGACGGTATTACACCAAACTATATTACACCAGACTACAATATATTAGATTAGATTAGCCCATCTTAAATTTACCAGATTAAGATAGGCCAGATTAATTTAGACCAGATTAAATTAGACTAGATTAAACTAGACTAGATTACACTACGCTACATTAGGCTAGATGAGATTAGACTAGATTAAACTAGACTATTTTATACTAGACTACGTTAGGCTAGATGAGATTTGACTAGATTAAACTAGACTATCCTACACTAGACTACATTAGGATAGATAAGATTAGACTAGATTAATATAGACTAGATTTCACTAGACTACATTAGGTTAGATTAGATTAGACTAGATTAAACTAGACCATATTACACCAGTCTAGATCAGACTAGATTAGATTCACTTTGCTGTCACAGCACTGAGTGCAAAGAAGCGGGAAAGCGCAGTGAAATATATAACATGAAGGATGTGAGAACATTAAAGTATAAATTGTATTTAAAGCGGTGACGTACAATACGAACATTAAAGACAGCAATTTAAATTTAAATATAAATAAGTCAGTAATATGACCGATACGAGTAAATAAGAACAAATGCATAGATGTGCATACACATATATCTATAGATCTCTTTCCATCTGTATATACTGTATATAGTGTATACTGTATATACTCATATACAGTATAAACATGTAGAAAGAGAGAGAGATCTCTATTTATATACACAGATATATGTATGGATATGTCTCTATGATATCTGTGTGTATATGTACTGTATATCGATGTATTCTGCTGTTTGTAGCGTACGGGGTGTGTTCTCACCGCACGCCGCCCTCAGCATCATCACTCTGATTGTGGTGGTTGTTTCTTCTTCCTGTCTCCGTGGGCTATGGTTCAGTGGTTAACAATGTTGCATCACAGCAAGAAGTGTGTATGTTTGAAGCCCCGTGCCAATCTTGTCCTTTTGTCGGGAGAGAAAATGTATGCACTCTATAGTTTGTCGTAACAAACAGAGGTTTTTAAAGATGTGTCCACATCTGGATGAAAGTGCACCTGATTGATTGTTGGTGCTGGAATGAAGATGTCAGATGTTTTTCTTTGAATTTGGTGAGATAATTTGGACGAAACTGACCACTCTGGATTCGGATCAGCACCAAAATATAATGGGGTAGAGCGAGGTGTCACAAGGCGAGGTGGTGCCGGGGTTCCAGGACCCTGACGGTCCCTGGAGGTTGAGTGACCACAATCACAATGCCTTGAGGTGTGTGTGTTTGCATGGACACACACAGAGGCAGACGAGACAAAAAGCTCGGGAGTGGCCAGTTTGCTGTCGTAGAGGAAGTGAATGTCTCTGTGCACGTGTTTTCCCAATCATGAGTTGCTGCTTCCGTTTGTGAGTGCTTCAGCCTGATACACACACACACGCACGGAGACACACACACAGTTGTTTTCCTTGAGCCCTCACCCGTTTCAGATTGTTTTGGTTCCAGTTACAGCTGTCCTCATCGTAACAAGTCTCAGCTGGAACTCAGCTGTCTCACGTGCAACAATACTCTATCAGTGCTCCGTGTCATCTCTCTCTCTCACTTTCGGCGTGTGTGTGTGACCAAAGGTGCTGTTGTGTGGAGGCCTCTAGGTCAAAGGTTGTTTCTGAGGAAAACAGCTATTTTAAGATACCTGGAAACTCTCTCTCTATCTCTGTTTGGCACGGATGAAAAGTGTAGCAGGGTGACTCACTCAGCATTGAGAAAAACTCTGATGTGTGTGTGTTTGTCTTCCAGGTCCAGGTCTCTGGGTGCAGTGTTTGTCATGTGTTTTACTGTGTTTGGCTCTGCTGAATATCCCGATACATTTTGGATTGCACTCTCCAACCAGATAAGAGAAAAACAGATAATTGACCTTCTGTGCTCTTCTCAAAATACGTGAAACAAACACGTTGACCTCATCATTGGTCTTACAGATAATATATTTACTCTGTGGCTGTGTTTACGTCCTTTCTGTCACTCAGCTGACGTGACACTGATACCGCAAAGTAAAGTTCGTCAGTGCGAACGCTGATTTGATCCACAAACAGATGCAGACAAACACATCTATTTATATGGAACACATACACATCTTTAAGAATCTATTTTTAATGTGTCAGCACATTCATGCCATCCAATACAATACAATGCAGTGAGTCCAGTCCATACATTATGTGTAGTCCAGTCCACACATTATGTGTAGTCCAGTCCATACATTATGTGTAGTCCAGTCCATACATACGCACAAACCCAGCCGTTGTTTTTTTCTGTTGACAGTGCGTGTGATCATGTGACGTGAAGGGAGATGAGTGGGACAGATTGATGTCTCAGAGTTCAGATGTGTAGTGGCTGCAGAGGAGGGACAGTTGAGAGGGAGGAGGTCTGCGGGCTGTTTTGATGAGCCTGTTAGGACCGGACCGCTCACAGCTGATTCAGCTGACATTTGCAGAAACCCCTTCCTCCTTTCATTTCTCTCTTCTTCCCTCCCTCTGAACAGCTCTGCTCTCCTTCCACTTCCCCTCCTGCCTTTGTGTTCTTAACACCAAGTCTAGAATCAGGAAAAAAATGGCCCACGGACTTTACTTTGAACCTCTTTTGTAAAGAAAAGTAAAGAATTTGTTTAGGTGGTAGTGCGTCATGAAGTGGGGGCGTGTGTGTTGTGATGTGTTTGTTTTTCATCACAAAGGTGTGTTGAACATTGAAGCGTCGGCCATTTACATTTTCTTTTCATTTACTTGTAAAGAGTTTTAGATTACAACAAAACTAGACCAAGTAAAAAGTAAGTAAGAAGTACAACTTGAAGTATCACAACCTTTTAAGCTTATTATCATGTACAGCGATACAACGATGGTTCTCCACCCAGCCCAAAACTCTCTACATAGACAAGAAAAAAACTCCCTAACACGAAGAAAAAAAACCTCAGGAGAGGAAATTCAAAGAGAGATTCCGTGTCCATAAAAAGGCCCGGCCGGCCAATGGGATCGCAAGTGGCACGAATAAATGAGAGTGACATGAAAACAACAGCTGGGACCCGAGTAAGTAAAGGAATCTCAAGTCCTTACATGTTTTTTAGCATGAGGAGTTATGAAAACAACGTTTTGTCTGAATTGTCATAATAACTTGGACAAGTCGCTGCCAGTGAGCTGTACTCTACGCCACCAGAATCAGCCATCAGCTGTTTTATGTAGATGAAGAAGGAGCTGATTTCCAGGAACTAAATGGATCCTCTTTGTTCTCTCACATTACTGCGTCAGGCCCCCACTTTGCCCCCTGCTGGATGTAATCGTCCACATGGATGTAAAGTTCATATATGAAGTATATATGAGCTCCCAAAGCAAATGTTTGGGATGTGTGCCCTTCCGGTGCTGTGTTCAGTTAGTGTGTGTGTTTATGCCGTTCGGATGGCTGCGCCTCCCGCTTCAACATACTCACACTAAAATACATAAACACACCGATGCCCTGGTTATGTCCTCTCGTCGTACACACTCAAAACCAGTTTGTGGAACAACAGCAGCTCCACTAACCAACACAAACACACCTTCTGGTTTGGACTGGATGGGCCGTTGAGCGTGTCCCCTCGTGATCAGCTTTTGGCCGTTTCCCCGTCAGCTTGTGTAAATACAGTCAGATTGCACTGATTCTGAACAAACGGGTTCCCAGTGCAAACAAAGAGAGAGGAGACGCAGGAGTGGGAGGCTTCCGGGGCTGAGACCTTATTTCTTCACCACGTGAAAGCATCAGCAGTAACATCTGTTGACGGTGCATGTCCACATGGATCAGAGCTGACTCATCAATGCTGACTCGTCAAGTCTGCACATGTCACAAATGTGATTCCACTCTGATTCACATAAAGATGCATAAACCACACTAAGTGGATAAATCTCTACATGTTTATGTAATGAGACCAGGGCTTTGTGATTTATATTAGAACGTATTGTTGTGTAGCAGGCAGGTCTCCATCTTGCACACTGAGCCTGACCCGCCTGTCTCCATGGCTGTCAGTGGACGGCTGATTGTTTATTGATTATCAATGATGATATTGCTGATATCAATCTGTCCCTGATCTCTGCCAGGTCCTGAACTGTAGTTGTTTGTTTTTTGGGAGTGCCTACAGAACTGCCTCCGTGTGTGTGTGTGTGTGAAAATCACTCATCATCAATCAACTCAATCATTTTGTCCAAGCAGTATTTACTTTCACGTCAAAAACAAAAAAACCCAAAAATTCTCTGTCGTCAAAATCAGCTACGAATAGCACAATAATTTCACAGCAAGAGTAAACAACATCAACAAACTGTTTTAAGTCTGCGTCTCCCTCCTCTAAAATTGGAGACAGATAAGCGGACCGAGACGTCTTTTCTTTGTCATTACTGGTGTATTTCCTTTATATTGTATATTTCCCTACCTGAGCTCGAACAGCTGAAGTGAAACCTAAATCAATAAAGTATTTCTGATTTTTGATTCCTCTTCTATGGAAAGATCCTAGACAGTGTGTGTGTCATTTGATGCGCCCAGCAGATAAATAATCCTAATATTTAAAGTAATTAAAGACAGTCTCCTGCCTGAGAACAGAAAATCTCCATCAGTGATGAATAACTAAAAGTCATTTTGTAATCAACTAAGAAAAAAATGATTGAGAAAACTTTTTTTTCACTATTTTGCAATTTATCTCTTTTATCACACTGTTCACACACCCACTCACACACACACACAGAGGCCACTTCCCGCCCGCACCCTCATTCAAGTGCAAACTTGCAGTCACAGGCCCCCTGCCCTCCCCGACTAACAGGAAACGCTGACTGCCAAAACTCAAAAACAAAATCCAACACGTGACAGTGACATTTTGAGAGTCACTGGGTCATACTCATAGACTGGCTGTTTTTAAAAGGAACCCGTCATTCAAACGGTGATTCGTGCAAAAATATATTGAAGTAAATGAAATCCTGTGAATGAATAACAACCTGACAACCGTCTGGTCTCTCCTCAGCTCCCCAACATGTTTGGAGACCTCAGGTCCACGTTCATCGCCCTGATGATCGGATCTTACGCCTCTTCTGCTGTCACTTTTCCAGGAATCAAGGTAACATTGTCTACATGCGCAGTCAGTTTGGGTTTGACTCCGCCCACCGTCCTGGACACGGCACACACTGATTGTCCACTCTGCCTGCTGCTTGCTTATAGGTGATCTATGATCTGGGGATCACCTTCATCACGATCCTCCTGGTTTGGGCTGGCTGTGCCGGCCTTGTGTTCCTCAACTGCTTCATCAACTGGCCTCTGGAACCCTTCCCTGGCCCAGAGGACATGGACTTCACGTAAGACCAACACACATACACACACACACACACACACACATACACGGCAGCTCATTATCATCCGTTCTTTGTTGTCTCTGTTTTTTAGAGTGAAAATCAAGTTCAGCTGGCTGGGCTTTGACCATAAGATCACAGGAAAGCAGTTTTACCAGCAGGTGACCACTGTGGGTCGTCGCCTTAGTGTGGGCAACTCCATGAAGCAGAATCAGCAGCAGAGCAAAGACCTGGAGACCCAGGGGGCCAACAAGCTCTGCCTGTCCACCGTCAACCTGGAGGTGAAGTGCAAAGCAGAGGAAGAGAGTAAGTCCAGCGGTCACGGCGGCTCTGTGATGACTTTTAGTTACACTGGAACAAGTTCTAATAGGAACGGTTGACAAAACGTTGCTTCACAGTCGTTAAAGGAACATTTTTTAGCTTTTGGTGCCTTCTAGTGTTGTCAGTCAGTATCATGCAGACACAACTGAAATCTACAATTTAAGCCAGAGAATACCGGATTATAAATAGATGAGGAGAGTTTCCTGCAGCTCATAAGGTGGTGCATTCGTACGGAGAACGTTTACATTTCTATAAAACCTCCACAATGATTTCAAACATCCCACCGTGGCCTCAACTGTCTTCGTCCAGTGTCTTCCAGCTGCACATGGTCGAGCCAATTCTGCACACAGCGTCCAGCTTTTTTTGCAATGAACCACTGGGTTGCCAGGGCAACGGTTATGCACGGCGTCAGCGCGGTTTCATTTTAATATGAAAAAGAGCCAAGCCTGTTTGATGATGACCAAAATGATCATCTGTGTATGTTACTTTCTTCACACACACAATTTTGGAGATATGGAGGAGAAACAAAGCATCCACGAACCCCTAAACAACCCAAACACACCAACAGTGTTTGATGATGAGTTTTGGTGAGACTGGTACTCCAGCTCAGGAAAGAGAGACACCAATGAGATGCACGAGAAGCAGATAATGAGTTCAAGCAAAATGTTTTATCGATGTGAATTGTATTAATTCTGATAACGACCGGTGCCTGTCGGTCATTATACTACTTTTGCACAGTGTAACTAAACCGATGCTTGCACGAAGCCTGCGGTTCTGCGGTCATAAACGGGGCTCCATCTGTGCATTGACCATTTAAAGGTCTGTCCAGTGTTTGCTCCGTGGACTGTTAGCTCCATTTTTCCGTTTCTTTTAACAGATTAGCTTAATGATCAACCCCAGCTCACCGTGAATCCTGTGACCTCTCGTATGTTCAGGCAGGTTAGGATGTGTTACCGTGGCACCCAAAGGCCAGTTGGAGTATTTTTATTTTGGCGACCATCCCTCCTCGGTCTATGTAACAAGGATACGCACATAAGTTGGAGTACTTTTCCCTTTATCTGTTATAAATAAAGTGGTTGACCTGAATAGTTGAGAGAGAAAAGCCCCAAAACCGACATTCACACACCAGGCGACACCGAAATTCTTACCTGAAACCAAACTCTGGGAACAACGAAATCAGTGGTGTCTGGTGGCGGACGGTCATGAAAGGGGCTGAGTCACATGTCATGGTTCTGACGTTTATTTCTGCGTGAACTCTGCAGATCAATCCTTCGCGAAGAGCATCTTCAGTCCCATCTTCCTCCTGAGCCTCATCACCATGTGTGTCACCCAGCTGCGCCTCATCTTCTACATGGGAGCCATGAACACCATCCTGGAGTCCCTGACTGAGGGAGACCTCACCACAGGTAAATGTTGACACGTGTGTGTGTGTGTGCGTGTGCGTGATCCTCCGTGCTGCTGTGTGTGCTACACGTTCCAGTCATACTAACGTGAAATAATCTTCACTCCATCTGTGTGTACAGCTCATTAATACTCCGGCTAAAAATGTCTATCTATCTTTTTCTTGTCTAAATGCTGTTGCAGTGGAGAGGATGGAAGTGGGTAAGAAACCTCAGGCATGATGTACTGTATGCTCATAATCCCAAAAGCTGTGGGACATCCATCAAAGTTACCCCTCTGTGTGTATCACTGCGCCGTGATACTCTGTGTCTGTTTGCTCGTTTCTGTGTTTTATGTTTTGTCTATTATTATTATTTTTCTCTCACGTCATAGTTGCTCACGCCGTTCACTGAAAGCACAAAGCCCTAAATATAAGCATCCAACGTAAGGATCTCCGCACGTGTCTCTGTCCATCTCCTAGTGAGCTTCTACACGTCCATCTTTGGCGTGCTCCAGCTGTTGTGTCTGGTCACCTCGCCTATCATCGGCTACGTGATGGACTGGAGACTCAAAGACTGCGAGGATGAGAGCGATAAGAAGGCCGTGAGGTGAGTGACGGAGAGGAAGCACGAACTGTCAGTCACACGCGCAGACGGACGAGACCACCGTTGACGGTTTGGTGTTGTGTTGCATTAGGGAGCCTGGTCAGCCCCGCCGTCCTGACAAACAGATTCAGAAGATCATCAATGCTACCAGAGCGTTCATCTTCACCAACCTGCTGCTGGTGGGCTTCGGGGTCACCTGCATTATCCCTAACCTGCCCCTACAGGTAGGCATGGAAAGAGGGACAGAGAGAGAGAGAGAGAGAGAGAGAGAGAGAGAGAGAGAGTGATAGATAGAGATTTGCTGACACCTACTGGACGTACGAGGACTTGCATCTTATTTCAATCTCAAATCTAATTTGTCAGAGTTTTTGCCGGTGATCCTATTTGTAAAGTTTCTTTTTCTTTTTCTCCCCTCTTCAGATTCTGTCTTTCATTCTTCATACCATTGTCAGAGGCTTCATCCACTCTGCAGTTGGAGGCCTTTATGCTGCTGTGTGAGTATTTGTTCTGCGTGTGTGCGCGTGTGTGTGTGTGTGTGTGTGTGTGTGTGTCAGGCTGCAGTGATACTTGAGTTTGGTTGTTGTCTGTCTCCTGCAGGTATCCGTCATCTCAGTTTGGCAGTCTGACTGGCATGCAGTCTCTGATCAGCGCTCTGTTTGCGCTGCTCCAGCAGCCGCTCTTCATGGCCATGGTGGGACCGTTGGAAGGAGATCCACTATGGGTAAGACCCTTTAAAGCGAGTGTGTGAGCAGCTGCAGATGAAATGACTCTTACTGTCCACTGATGTTGGTCTGACCTGTGTTGTCCAGGTGAATGTGGGCTTGTTGGCGCTGAGCATGTTGGGATTCTGCCTCCCCTTCTACTTGCTGTGCCACAGCCGGTACCTCCAACGCATAAGAGACAATTATGACCAGGATCCCAAGATCTACGTCCAGATGCACAATGGCAGCAAGGCCGGGGCCTTTGTGTAAAGTGGGAGGAGGAAAGG
>OMNV01009757.1:167669-187457 GCA_900303265.1 Brotula barbata | reverse complement strand
ACAGAGGGGTTTTAGTTGAATGAAGAAAGCATACTGAATGGGAGAGCGCGGCAGACAACCTATAATAAACAGTGGGGTGATTGTGAATGAATGAACAAATCTGAAGTGTTTTTGTAAATCACTTCATCCACATGACTTCAAAAAAACAAAAAAAAGTTGATGGTCTTTCCACCGCGTTGACTTTGGAGATACTAATGTCGCTTTCTGCTCTAAAAAAAATAAGCAAAGTTCCAATAGTTGTTCACATCCCTGTCCCCTGTCCCTGTGGTCTCTCTCTCTCTCTCTCTCTCTCTCTCCCTCTCTGTTGGTGTCTGTGTGAGAGCGAGTGAGACAGACAGAGAGATTATTTAGCCAGTTATTGTCTCAGATGGGCTGGCATCTTGTGTATGATGAAAACAAGATGGATGAATACAGTCGTGGGTGGACAGCGTGTGTGTGAATGTGTGCTGGTGTGGGTCCACTCATTCATTTGTTACTTATGTTTCCATGTTTTCAGTGTTCATATGTCTGTTTGTCTGTGTGTTATATAACACTGAAGCAACTCCCTCTTGTCCTCTATCTCTTTTTCTCTCTTTCTTTCTCTCTCTCTGTTTTCACCCTCGCTCTCCCACTGCCCATAGTGCAGTAAAATATTCATACTCTTACTCTGCTCCTCGACACTCTGCCCTCCATATTTATGAAGCTCCCTGTTGTCCTCCACTGTCGATTGATCTGCTGCATTTTCTGGCCAGATTCAACTCATCCAGCAGTTAGATTTGTACAAAAATTCATTTCAGCGTTGCAACAGTGCAAATATATTCCTATTTTTCACTCCTGTCAACATGCTACCACAGCAAGATGACGACATGCAATTTTTTTGCACACCTTTGGGGTTTGTTGTGTTTTTACTCATTCAGCTAAGTTTGATTCTTATTTTGAGTTTTTAGTCTTTGGTAGACACCAGACTGCTATGATTTTTATTAATGGTTTGGTCCAGTTTGCTCCCCCTTGGTACAAATTTGTACAATTGCGTTCCCAGGTGCATAGAAATGCATTCAAATCTTTGTCAGGAAGTCAGAGGTCAACTTCATCCAAAGGATATACAAAGATCCAGCCACAGGGCGATTTATCAATGTATCGATTGATCTTGAACCACAGACTTGATCCGCTGTAGAACATCGAACAGAACAGCAAATGTAAGAATTCAGATCACCATGTTGAAAGCTCTTTGGTTTTTGTATATGTTTAAAATGGACTCATTCTCCTGTTGAGCCATCTGGAGGTAGCTCATCTTCGTCATATCACATGAAGCAACATGTGGCTTTACATGTGTCAGATCCCAGTCAAATGTACACACACTCTCTCTCTGTGCTGTGTTACTAGCAAGCAATAAATCTGTTTTTTTTTTTACGTTTAAATTATTTGATTATTTTTTCAACAGTTCTTTGTGAAGCTGAACCAAGAGTACACTGATTCAGAACACTGTGTTTTGTGATATGTTGATGACACGGCATAATTTTCATACAAATTATGAATGACTTCCTCTCAACATTCATGAATTTTTGATTGATCCTATTAGTAGTTAACAGTGAAATTTTGTCCTCTGAACGTCACTTCCCTTTAGTTAATTGCAGGACTGGTGTATAAGTTTGCTTTATGACCATAGCAGTAACATTGTCCCAAGTGTTTTACATAGCTTTATTTAACATTTGTAATATTACTATATTAGACTTCACATTATTCATCTGCATGATTTAATTTGAAGCTCACTTTTGTTCAATATGTAGATTTTATATTTCCATCAACACTTACTACAATTTATTTTTTGCTATCTCATTTTTAGTGTTAAAATATTCATACACTACTCTTTGGCAATAATAGATGATGCACCTTAAGCTGAGTATTGTCCTTCTGAAGGCAGATAATCTGCGTTTTATATAGATTCGTTATAGGAACATTTGCTCATCCTTTTTTAAAATTTTGTTACAAGTGACTCTGGTTCTGCTTGGTGCTCCATCCCGCATATTTATGAACATTTTACAAATTTGCTGTTTTTTATGGTCATAGAAAGATTTTTCTTGTGTATTTTTATTCTTGTGCTCCATTTATCAATACTGAAAAATTTCCATTAACCGTAAACTTTGTGTCGGGAGTTCAGGAATGTCATTCCATTACAGTAGATTGGCTATTTTCACATATTTGCTATGTAATTTCACACCAATCCATTAAGCAACTCTCAAATATTCAAACTACTTCGCTTCCTCAGCACTCCACATACTTAATATTTTTAGAACTACAGTGTTAGTTAGTGTACAGTTTTAAGGTTTTTGTTTGAATTATGTATGCAACCATACTTTTGTTCAACGCAGATTTAGAGTTGATGTACTTCGTGCATAGCGTTTCTGTGTCAGTGCTCTTTGAAGTGAGATTAGAAATTCAGTCTGTGTGGAAGTGAAACTTTCACTGGCAGTTTTTACTGGCCTTCATTATTTTCATTTTTGGGGCCGATTGATTTGGCTTTAGATTAGATTACTCTCATCCCACAACAAAATACAATTTTTACATTTATATCATGACAGGCATTTTTCTTTCCACAGAAAATTGGATGTGGTATTTTTAAGCATAGATGCTACGTCTAGAATTTTGAAGATCAATAAATGATTAATTTTGATGCATTGCTCTTACTCATCATTCTGTAGTTTGCAGCACGGGAAATGGCAAAATGAGGAGAGGAGAAGGTGGAGTTCTTCCAGAGCAAACGGCACAAGACTTTATGATGATGGTAGATGGCAAAAGATCAGGAATAAACATTGTGTTTGTGAGAAGATGCAGCACAGTTTTTGGGAAATATGGCTGTGATTCTTCGGGAGCCGAGCAGAGTTTCATCGAGGTTAGTGACTGAATGTCTTCACAGTTATTTTTGCTGGGTGCTATGATATAGGTGCTCTGCTACTTAAAAACGCTGACTTACAAGTCCAGAAAAGCTGATTCACATTGAGCAATAAACAAGACTAAAAGTTCGTAGCTGCAAAAGGGACAGAATTTTGGAATGGATGTGAAATGGGGGCCCTGATTTAGTTTGTCCTGTGGGAAAGTAAAGGCTCTGCTGTGGACTCGCATGGGGATGACTTAGCTCAGCAAATGTCACAGCCACCCATCTTGTATATTTTGACAGTCTGACTTAAATGTGGTCAGAAGGTCAACAAAATAATTTGGGGATTAAGGTTTCCTCATATGATATCAGATCAGGTATACACAGTGTTTGGACCTTTTCCAAATACCTCATCCAAAGGTGAGAGGGTTTGTGTTTGTGATGGAGCATACAAACCTGCAAAAAGACACCAACACACACCTTGGAGAATGCAAAACAGTATTGGAAAGAAAAGAGCTTGAGAGAGAAATTAACCCCACATACTATCACACTCAACCAGTCATTGGCAAGCAGGCGCACATGGTGAAGTGGCAGAAATTTACATATTTTTAATATAGACCTAAACAAATTGGCTCCTTCCAGTTCTCCAGTTGCCATTGAAGACTGTTTGACACATTGAAGTCCTTAATTAATGCAATAGTGTGAATACAATGGAGCCCTGTGTGCATTTTAAACCTGATTCCTGCACCATAAAACCTTTTTACCTCCTACATCCCTAAATTGCTCAGCCAGGAAATGTTGAGGCAATTAAAATGTATTTTGTTCCCAGTACACAAATCAAAAGGCGGAGAGAATAATTCAACCGGCAGCAGTTTGAACGATTAGGGGAAAGATGCTGGAAGATGAAGGATGGGAGGATTGTTTTGATCTGTAGTTCCTGCTTTGATGTGTAATGTAAAAATCACTCATTCCAAGCCGCCACCGGCAAGATTGCAAGCTGAAGGGTCAAAATAACAATGAGTTGAAGCTCCAACACTAAGAAAGCATGAAACTTTAAAAATGATGAAAAGTTTTCTACCACAAAGAGCAGAAAGAACATCTAACTTTGGTGACTTTTGCTTCTTTGTTGGTTTAAATTAATCACTTGTAGCTAGAGATGATGACATAGTTGAAACCAGCTTTTAATTTGGGCAAACAGATGAAGTTCTTGTCCCATTTGGGAGCTTCTCCTTCAAATTCCTCGCAGGTACAATTGTTAAATTTGTTCTCGGGCAACTTTAGGTTTGACCTCTGGTCGTTTTGCTGATTGATTCACATGTTGGTAATCCAGTTTTTATTGTACTCTTGTCACTGTGAGTCGCTGCTGATGAGATTGTCCTGATGAGATTGTCAGCTAACTATCTGAGACGTAATATAAATGCAAATAAACCTCACTAAACTGACAATGAGGACCATCACAGAATTCAGAGCAGCTAAACTCTGTCTGTTGAGGCTGTGTAGGACACAGTCTGCCATCCATGCAAGACTGTGTTTCCTTTGTGCCTTTGTGGACCCTTCCCCCACCCCCATCCAAACTTGATGCATCGCTATGCACTAAAAATACAACCAGGGCTGCAGATAAAGTGAAGGAGTTCATAGTCTCGTTGTCTTGAGTGAGGGTAAATGTGAGCGTTGTAGGTACAAAGCAGTGTGATTTTGTAAGATGGTCTTTAGTGGCACCGTTCACTGTACAGGTTAGTTAGTAGGTTAGTGCTGTTAGTGCTGTTAGTGCTGCTAGTGAGCACTACTCCAATTATGTCTGTCGACAAATTGATGTAACTCTGATCATCCACCTGGTCATAAGTTCTGGATAGTGACCAATGGATGGAGATCATCGAGAGAAATGGATGTCTTGATGGTGTCTGTACTCCAATAGGATGGAGTTTGGAGTAGAACATAGCACGTTTACTTTGGATGGAGGAGGGTAGATCCAGAATGAGCTGGAGGGATTATATGTCCATCTGTGGTTGGGAATGTTTTGGGATCCCCCCAGCATGGATTGGACCTGAATAAGCAGTGGTCGGTTTGAGGATAGATTTAGCCATTTACCAAATTTACCCCTTGTTTGCCAAATATTGGACATTTTGGGGGAGTATGGGAGGCTATGGTTGTTAAGATGACAATAGAAGTCTATTACCTGCAAAGAGGGAAATCATATCACCAGAAATGATTGCAAAAAATTAGAGATTAATGAAGACCAACATCAGTAGTTTGCAATCAAACTGGCCAGTATTGCAATATGGGTCTTTCTTATCTATCCAATCAGATTTCTTCACAGGACATGCTTGTCAGATCAATGAGGATAACATGTTAAGATCATCTGGACAAGACGTGTCGGCCCACAGCTCTCAGCTCTTATCTCAGCTGCTATGGGTCACACTGTAGCCAGAAGGCTTGAGATAAGGGTGTGTGTGTGTATATGTGCGTTGTGTATAAGTCTCCATCTTTAGCAGGTAGATGCACACAAATAACACAGATGTGTCGCACTTCAGGCAGAGGATTATTTTGAGTGAAAGTCAGTGGTGTCAGTAATGCTCAGACCTAGACATGTAAGTGTGGAGTAGACTGTAGCCTATGGTAGCCTATTAAACGCAGCACCATCTCACTGTATCTAATCTAATGTGCCGCCTCTCACCTGAGTACTGTCTTAAAGTGTCAATAGTGGAAGGTGATGTGATAGGCAACTGAACGTAAAAATGTCAATGTAATCGCATCAAAGAAAAGTCTATGCTCCCTGCGATGTGAAGAGAAAGATAAAGTTTTGCTGTCGGCGCTAACTTGAATTTAGAATGTCACAGCAGCCCTTTAATTGTCCTGGGGAAGGTCTGAGTCAATGCTGGCTGTGATGTAGGGAGGGCGATAAGGTTTTGCTGTGTTCACTCTGGTCGAAACACATTATCGAACAGGAGTCGGATTGATCAAGCACCACCAAGCGCTGAAAGCCGATGTAGGAGAAACAGCAAGGTGTGCTTTAGAATCTCAATATTTAGCTCAAATATGGAATTTTAAACTGTTTTGAACTGTAAAATATACAGAGAATTTAATCTGAAAACAACAGCAGACAGGTTTTGAAAAATTAAGGTCAGGATAATAACACATCATTCAAAAGTCAGTATAACAATCCTGCTTGGTCCCGTATTTTAACAAATATTGCCAACCAGAGGTGAGGCAAGGTCACTGATTTGCACACACACAAGTAACCTTTCCAGTCAAGTACAGAGACAGCCAAGTCACAGGTCAAGACTTAGATTTGGCTTTGAGTCTATACAAACTATAATATGTTCCATATCAAGTTGAATGTCAAATTATAATTTGTATGTTCAATTTAGTCAATTTGTTGATGTATTTTAATGTTATATTTATCACTCCGGAAACTGTATCACTTGTATCAAATGTATGATGTTTAATATTCAGTTATTTCGCGTGTTTGTATGTGTCCAAAGAATGAAGACCAAATAATACGAGGAATCGTGATGTTAAAGTCGACATACAAGTCTTTTTGATTATGTCAAGTCGAAGTCAAGTTTGAGTCCTGAAACTCAAGTCCACACCTCTGTTGGTGACATAGAGAAGGTCTCACACAATACAACGGTTAATAAAAACACAACATCATACTACACTGGAAAAACTAGCTCTGGTTGTACAATTAAAAACAAAAACACAGGAGTCTGTGGTATGGTGTGACTGTTAGTGATTTTAAAGTGCTGTGTGCCCAAGCATACAACAATAATTGAAGAGTGTCGCCATGATTGACATGATAAAATAGACAGTGGATCAGCAAGAGTGTAAGGAGTTCTTAGCAGCCAACACTATGAGCAGTCTAACTATTCTTGTCAATATTATGAATACAAATCTAATTAATGTATTATAACCAGAAGTTTAAGATCTATAAGAATGGAAATACACTGTCACTATCCAGTGGCCTCAGTGGTAATCATACGGAGTGTAAAGGAGATGTCCACCACAGGATCAGAGAGGTGGGTGAGGTGTGTGTATATGAAGGAATGTTTCTGTGTGTGTGTGTGTGTGATGTGGTGAGGGGAGGGGGCCAGTGTGTGTTGTAAAGGTGGGATGTGGGGATGCTGTGCTTATGTTGTAGATGGCAGCAGAGTGTTTAGAGGTCTGACAGCTTGGGGGAAGAAGCTGTTTCAGACCCTGGCAGAGCTGGATCTGATGCTGCAAAACCTGCCGCCTGACATTAGATGGGCAAACACGATGGAAGAGGCTCTGCGTGCACACCGCCTCTGAAAGATGTCCTGGGTGGAGGGGAGCGAGACCCCTGTGATCTTTCCGGCTGTCCTCACCATGCGTTGCAAGGTCTTGTGTTCGGATGCTTTCATCATCTCTTCTGTTTTGTCTACATTGAGAGACAGGTTGTTGTCATGGCAGCAACTCTCCAGTTTCTCCACTTTGTTTCTCTGTGATGTTTCATCATCGTTGCTGATGAGACCCACCGCTGTTGTGGCATCAGCAACCTTAATGATGTGGCTGGATGCGGACTTGGCAGAACAGTCGTGGGTCAGCATCGTGAACAGTGGTCCGAGCAGGCAGCCTTGGGGGGCGCCTGTGCTTAGCGTGATGATGCCTGATGTTCTGCTGCTGATTAGCTCCTGGTTTTGGTGAACACTGTGTGGAGTCATCCTTAGAGCATAAAAGAGGAATAGAAAAGCGAAAAAGTTAAATCAAGCTGTCGAAATGACCTTCAACACAAGAGTGCTCATTGGTTGCAGTGTTTTTTTTATTTAAACTTAAAAACTATATTTGTAATCTTGTGTTGTCATAATTCCTTCCAATTTGATGAATGTAAGCTTTTTTGAGGACGCGGAATGCTTATTTGAACTCATATTTCTAAAGGTTCTGGTGGTCTTTTTGTTTATGCAACACACATATTTATTTTCTCTGCAGCCTCAGCTCAGCTGTCATATCGTATGTCGTATCTTTAATGTATTGGATTGCTGGCAATCTATGGAGACACATATCATATCGGCCTTAGAGCAGAGATGCACAGCCATGCTTTCCACTGAATCCACAGCTGCCAGAGTAAAGCTTTGACAAAAAGTTCAAAGGTTGCACAGAGGGCAGGCTGTGTTTTTGCGGATAAACCACAGAGAGCCGTGTGCTTCCTGTTGCTGTACCAGTTTGGTTGTCATGTCCAGGAGTGCCAAACATCCTGCGCTCTATGCCCTCCTGGGGAAGACTGATCCAACAGACAAGATGAGCTGGGTAGACATGCTGTCAGCATATCACCTTGGCAGACAGGACGGGGACAAGGAGTGACAGGGACAGAAAGAGGAAGGGGAATGGACCGCTCCAAACTGGGAAATTCCAAAAAAAAGATATTTGAGATAAACGTCTTTGGTGTGTAGGTGGTTTACATTTTTTTTTACAAATTACCTGTGTTGCTAATTACTCAGAGGTAAGAGTGAATATGATAGTAACAAGACAGAATGTGTGTGTGTTCCTGGAACTCGTGTAAATGTCAAGTCCATTATGCTTTGCTGAAGTTACAGTGACTCAATGTCGCTGCCATCACCATCCAAATGTCTGAGATGATGCTCCCACAGAAAGGTAGCAGCCCGCATGTCTGAAAAGAAAACCCAATCCAGCTTTTCTGAAGAAGAAAACAAATCATATGTGTGATTTCTCTTTGTTTGTTTGCGTCTTCGGGACCATTGTTCAAAACTGGACGTGTAATTTGTGCTCAAACGAAAGGAGCCTGATAATTGGATAAGAAGACTCTTTGCGGTTCCCATGACCATTCTAAAGTAGGCCGCTAACCTCCACGTCTTTCCTCCGCGGCCACAAACGTCTGCTTTCACACACACGCACACACACACACACACACACACACCGTGTAATGGGCTGATCAGTTGTGCATGTTAAGAATGAAGGCATGCATATGGGTGCACGCAAACAGATACACACATACACACACCGTTTACAGTACACACTCCAGCAAATGGCCCGGCTGCGGTGAAAGAGGCATTTGTTATTTGTGTCTTCCCCCCTTCGCTTTCCTGCGGGAGAGAAGAAAGGGTGACCCAAATCTGACATGACCGGGTTGCATATTGTCAAGGGTGGCTGGGTTTGTCTGTGAAGGGGTGCACTGTACACACACACACACATGCACACACAGACGCACACAGTGATGGAGATTTGAGCACGTAGACACAACTATGAGCACTTAAAAGAGTAATGTACCAGCACACAAACAAACACAATATACAGGTTAGTGATGCTTCAGCGGCTGAACTCAGGACGGGGGTGGGGAAGGTTGTCCTTAATTTGCTTTGTGTGTGTGTGTGTCTGTTTGTGTGTGCATCAGTGGGAGTGACCAGCATACCTTTACACCCCTCTCCTTGGTTTTCCCACCACAGCCTCTGATATCTGAAGCGTGGATCTATCACCTTTCACCTCCTTGTTCCTTTTCCATGTGTGTGTGTGCTGGTCATTGTGTGGATCTTGGCTGTAACATTAAAGCACGTGTTGTGTAAATTTCAGTCTCAGCGCTTCAACAGGAGTAGGTAGGCGCTAACGACAGAGAGCATAATTCAATGCCACTTCGTGCAACGCAAGAAATTGCAATGCTTTTGGATACAAACTCACCCAGAAACATGTCAGGACCTATTGGTATCTTCAAAACACCCACTTTGTGTTTTTGATCCATCCGTGGTGTCTCCTTGACTGCGACCGCTATCTGTTTCGACAGGTCAGATCTCAGTGGTATGTATCCAGGGGATTCACTGTATCTTTGTCTTCCTCCTCATCCTTCATCTGCCTGAGTGTCACCTCCTCTTTTTTGTTAATCCTTCCTTTTTCTCTCCCTCCACACCCTTTTGTCTGCACCTTCTTACTAGAGTCTAGCCATGCTTCTTCTCTTTCTTCACCTATTTTATCTTCCTCTGCCTCATCTTTTTTCCATATCTTCATCTCCCTCTTACCACTTCATTCAGCACATTCCTTCTTTTCTTTACTCACTTCCTTTTCTTCTGTTGATTCTCCAATCTCCTTCCTCCTCCTCGAATGCCTACCTGTCATCATTACCTGACCCCTTCCGCCTCCTCTTCCTCCTCTGCGTATTTAATCATTTCGCTGTGTTTACCGCCGCGTCTTTGCTCTCTTGCTGACGTCTCACTTCTTCAGTGAGCTGCAATCTGGATGAGATGAGTTTTGGCTTCTGTTCTCTGTTTGCTAGCCAGCTGATCCTGCTGTTTCTGGATGCTTTATAATCAATTATTTTCAACTCTGTAAAATAGACAGTTCTCTATCACACAGCTTATGTAACATAAATACAAATAACCCAGGGACATGTTTCCTTAAAGCAAGAGCTTACGAAGTGAAAATTCAAATGGCTTCTGAAGAATTTGGCAAAAGCAGTAAACATCTATTTTTATTGTGTTGTCATTAATATTTATGACTAAACTTTAATTACAAATGCAGCTTCACTCCAGGGAAGGAAACGGACACACATCTTGCTTTGCTCTGCATGATGAGAAATACATTTATGTGGATGACTTAAAGGCACCGTCAGCATTTTTGACCAATATACATTATGCGTAATTGAAGACTTAATGTTACTATAATAGATTATTCCTTTTGTCTTTCTTTTACTCTTTAGCTGTAGATAAACCTTGGAAATCATGAATAATTTGAGATGTTATCTCGTGTTAGCTTGTGTATTAAAAGCACCGTATATCACTTTGAGGACAGGTTCCATTCCTTAGCTTTTCATTAAATTTGGCTTCGCTGTAAAAACCCTTTACTCAACCAGACAATAAATGATGGCTTGTGGAAATCTTGACTCTCTTCCATGCCTGTAAGTGAAATTTCAAGGCACAATTTATTGTTCACAAAGCAGGTGTGAAGAAGACATTTTTGCCCTCCCAAAAACAAAAGAACAAACAATTACTTAACATTTATTTATCTATTTGAGACATTTCTAGGCCCAATTATCACATATTTTCTTGTAGAATGTAATATTTTGTACAAAAAGTTGTAGTTTTTCATTCATGACAACATACAGCACGTTTCCTGTTGTCATGAATGAAAAAAAAAAAATCCACAAGATGCAAGTTTTTTAAATGACTCTAAACGCCAGAGAGGTAAAGTGATGCATGTGTTTTCATGTTGTCCCACGGTAACAGCAGTTGCTGAGCAGCGTTACACTAATTATTTGAGAGTTAGCGGCACTTTGCTACACATGATGCTCATTGGGATTAATGAGAGACGTCTCATGTGGTCGCATTAATTCCTGCCAGATTAAGCTGGTCAGTGTTCGCAGAGGAATGTTAGCCTGGGGCTCAGGCAGAGAGAAAAAGATTCTCACACTGTCTGCATACATGTTTAATGAAACTTCCCAAACTTTCCTTCAACTTACAGGACTTAACAGAGACCACCGGTACTTGTGCTGCCATCACACCCATTGCATACTCACAGCCTCATGGGCATGAATCCTGACTCATTCCTCAATCTTCTCCCGTCCTTTGCTGTCTTCGTCATTTTCTCTCACTCCTCTCACGTCATTATCTTCACTACGGAGGGGAAAAGAAGCAAAACAAGCGCCAACAGACACCATAGTCCGGATCTACGTCCTCCTGGACATCTGGGAGGACACGTATCATATCTTGGGAGCTATCAGACAGCATCACCTCCCCTCCATCCCACCCCCTTTGTTGCCTTAAAAATACAGAATGACTCACTTTGTTGAATGTCATTTGAGTTTGTTTTCCTCCTTTGTAAGATTCATTTGGGCAGGTCTGAACACAGCAATCGGCTTTAATTTCACTCACACTCTGCATTCTTCTGGCATGGCTTCACTTACTGTGTGGCCCAAATGATGACTGCGACTAAGAAACTACTGTACGCCTGTCCTTCGTTTACGTTCCGTCATCTTCTCAATCCACGCTGAGGGTTGTGTGAGATTCCACCTGATTTTATGTAAAATTTAGAGGGGTTGGTGTTCTGGAATAAGCGATTTCAAATAGATACTATTTTTCCCTGCAGCACTTTGAAAAAAAGCAAAGTGTCATTAAAAACAGCACAAATACTGTGGGTGGGTGGATAGCCTTCCCTCCATAAAAACCCTTCATTATGTTTCTTTTGGATTTTATGTGCAGATGTTTTTTTATTAATGTCTATGAATAACTTATTTTTGATGGTGTTCAGTATATTAGTTAGTTCATTTGGCCTCTTTCTTCTTGCAAAGCATAAGAACTGCATTAAGACCAGTATGAGGAGATCTTGTTCCGGTTCCAATGGAAC
The DNA here is from genome assembly GCA_900303265.1 of Brotula barbata. NCBI lineage: Eukaryota > Metazoa > Chordata > Actinopteri > Ophidiiformes > Ophidiidae > Brotula > Brotula barbata. The sequence continues at coordinate 175,306 of OMNV01009757.1, read as the reverse complement.
GCTGAAGTTATTTATTTATCGTGTGAATATAATCCTGGCTAGTTCCAAACTAATTACAGAACTATCTATTTATTATTAATTAATCGTTGATCTAAGATCTAAAAACAAAATGTGATTATTAAGGGGACTTTTTGGTGACATTTTGGTTATTTTTTGACGGCGAGGCGACCCATGTGACAGCAAAAAAGTTCTATGCCAACAAAGTTTTTAAAACATATTTAGAATTATATGCTTAACATAATTAGGGTGCTCTTTAAGGTCTGTACTTTGTGGTTACACCGCAGAATATATCTACATTATCTTCAGGCTCCATGATGCAACTGCAGTATTACGGTAATTAAGTGGCGGGCATATTATCACAACCGTAATTTGGAGTGCACTTTTAATAAACTGCAGCTTCTTCCGATTGGTGATTGTGTGTGATCAAATTGTGATATTGAATTTGATGAAGCCCTAGTGTTGGTATATTTACCACAGCTGTGGTAAAGTTTCTTTTATTAGATGCTTGTCAGATGTTTACAAGTTAAAACCATGAAACACCTCTAACTAGAAACAGTATAATTTATGTATTTAGCACTCTTTGCTATTTCTATATTTATATTTTTACTTTTGCTTCCACCCACAGACATGTCCAACCAATCTATTTTTGATTTTTTTGGATTCTTCCATGTGTGAAAGCAAACCACCTTAAACAGTTAATGTAATGTTGCAGCAATTTAGCCCCTCCGTGGGACTAAAGAAAACAAACTACTGGTCTAACAACACCTTTAATGTCTTTTCATAAATCACTGAAATCAAATATATTTAGTACAAGCAAATACTTGGGCCACTGGAGGAAACTCAAGTCTAAAAGCAGATGCCATCAGACTAACTCTTTACCATATGGACATAAAAAGGAAGCATTCTTCATTCATTCCAGCAAATCTTACTGAACTACACAATGAACAGTTTATTTCAGTATATATAAATGGGACATTTTATACCTTTTACCAATATTATGATTGATGAGAATTGGTTGTAATTTTTCCTCTCCTCCAAACAAACCTTTATACCTTGTCTTTTGTCAACAGAAAAAGAATTTTTTGGACAGACAGCCAGTTTTCAGCAGGTTCACCTGCCAAAACCTGCCTGGTGGCTCAAATATTTTCGCTACTATGTGAATAGTTTTACACTCTGAATGTGACAGTGATGTATGTTAAAACATTAAACATTGCACCCTCAGTTTCCACCCTATGTTGCAGGTGTGTATTTATAGGTCCTAGTTAAGGACTACCGGTCCTATTAAAAACATAAAAGGTCTACTTTTAACCCTTTATTGCCAGGCACCTCCCATTGTTGCTTGGCAACCATTCACCACCAAGAAGGAATCCATATTGTCCCAAGGAACAAGTTCAGCCGGTGCTTTGCTGTTACTTAAAACTGTCTGCATTATCAGAGCTGGAATGTGTGTATGTGTGTGTGTGTAAATCAGAGGGCTTTAGGGATGAGTGGAGATTGGGGTTGGGAGTGTGTTTTGGAGTAAAGGATTGGCTGAGGGGTTATAAGGGGGTGTGTCTGTAAGTGTGTGTGTGTGTGTGTAGGGGGGTATAGGGGTTTAGGAATCTGTTTACAATGGCCCCAGGGAGAGTCGCCTAAGCTGCCAGAGAGAGAAAAACAGAGAAAAAGTGAGAGATAAAGTCAAAACTAAAAGGAGAAAAAGGAATTCACCAACAATCAGAAGGAAAGTGGAGGAGAAGGAATAAATGAAAGGAAAAAAGCTGCGGGTCACATGAGAGGATTAGAAATTGAAGGAGTCCTTGAAGGTTCCTGAGCAGAAGATGTGCAAAGGAAACTGCAGGGCGATGCAAAGAAGCGGTCAAACTAGATCTCAGCTTACAGCCGTGCAAATTGGATAGGAGGTGTGTACACGCGCATGGTGTGTATGTGTGTGTATCCATGCAGTGTTATTGTTTTGGTGCTTCAGAAAGTTCTATATTTTAAAGTCTCTGTTTGTTTTCTTTCTCTGTGTGCTGTTGTGTGCATGCATGCTTTGTGTGTGTGCGAATGTGTGTGTGTGTTGTGTTTGTGTGTGCACAGATTTTGAGGAGCAGTTGTATGACACCAAGCTGACTGGTCAGACTTTCCGCCATCCCTCCTCGCAGAGCTCAGACGACACATCCACCTCTCTCAGCCGCTCGCCCATCTCCTTCAACAAGAGACCAGACTTCATTTTCCTGGTAAATGCATGCAGATGCACACACACACATACATAACCATGTCCACCTCTGTGATCTCTCTCACTTTTCTGGCTGAACAATAAGAACTCAGACTTCATATTAACACCCTCCTCTCCCTCTCCAACTGCACTCTCTCTCTCCTTCCCTTTCTCTCTCCTTCACTCTCTCTCTCTCTCTCCTTTTGGCATTTTGGGCTCCACATCATAGATTCCACCACTAATTTGTCCTTTATCTCATGGAGAAAGGTGCATACAGCTGATCTGATAAGTGAAGTGATACACCAGTGATTTTACAAACATTAATAATTTTCTGGAAAATTATGTCTGCACTAGGTTATTGAGTATAGGTTATTGTTATTCTATTACTACCACTACTACTAACTGTAATAATAATAATAATAATAACATCCCAAAAGCTGCAAATACATACAGATGTGTCAGGATAATTGATTGTTTCTGAGACCATATGTGTATCTAACTAAACTCATAACTTCATGAAGCTTTTAAAAGCTTTTCCACATTTTATTTGAACCATGTTCCATGGATCCATTCTTTGGAATTCTATGTAATTTATATTTCTGCAAAAGTACACAGGAACACCTTGTTCGAGCAGATAGAGGGGGGTTTCATCTGAGAAGTCTGGAAATACAAAAAATGTGTGTGATCTCTTTGTTTGCCACTACAAAAACAGCCTGATCAAGATGAATTCCTGAATTTAAAAGAATTCTTGTGGTACAAAAAACAGTAACAGCAGGCGTAATGAACCCTGCTTTAGCCCACAGAAGTGTAATTGAAGATGAATCTTCCTGTATTCATCCCGCTCGTGATTTGATGTTTTTGATTTTGTATGGAAGTGCCCACTTTGGCATAAACAGAACAGTAAACCGCAAACATTTGTTCAATGTTTTGTTGGCAAGCCTGGGTTATCAAAATGTCTGTAATCTCAGACAAGTAATAATTAATCATCATCCATTCACACTGTAGAAAGGATTAGATAATCAAAACGCAAAATATTTGTTTCTTACAAATATTCTCAAAACTCCTACATGAATGGTCTCCTCCTTCAAAAGAACTTCAGTCAGGAGGGACCGGCTTACCTTGACTTTTGTAGCATAGATATGTTCAGAGATCATCTGTTTTTGTTATTTTCCTTTACAGTGTATGAGTTAATGCTGAAGTCTGTCAAAGTGTCAAAACATGAGGTTGAGTCCTGCAGAAATGCTTCAGTCCGTGGATGTTTCCGTCTCAAGCCTGACTCCTCTGGCTAAAATAAGAAATGGATATCATCAAAAAACAATAACTCAATCTGAACCCATCATCGATGAAACATAATCTTTGGTCTGAAAATAACAGCCGGTCCTTCTTCATTTTCACATATTCTCACTTTGCCTCGGTTGTCAATGGCTCTGTGGCTATTTTCTCAAACTGTGTCATTATGGCAGCCTGATGGAGTCCTGCATTGACTTTACTGCAAGATGGCTGCACATTTCTGCTGTAATGACGCACTGGTCCTGTAAACCGCTTTGTAATGAGAAGACGCTCCTCTGTTTGGGGCTAATTTCAATTAGATTTCTACATTTGGATGATGCCCGGAGGGTAGCTGGATCTGTGTTCCGGCACACTCCCTCCACAAAGAGTACAAATGATACAGTGGAGTTCTGCCTGCATTGTGGAAGCCCTGGGGAATATTTGGCATTAGTGCCTTGCGTTAGGGCTCTTTGGCAGTGATGGTGGGCCAATACCAGCATGCTACAAGTTGCAACACCCCTTCAAGCAAGGATTACAAACTCTTGTTGCAGACAGGGACTGACATGATGTCTTACTTATCTTACTTCCTTCCCCTGACATTGTGGAAAGTGTGCTTTTGAGGCCTTTTTTGCTGTTTCAAGTCATTTGTACCCCTATCTTCCTTTGTCCTTAGACCCCTTTTTGTCTTTTCTTATCTAACCATTGTGGCCCTCCCTTGCCTCCCTGACACCACATTTTCTTTTGGGCCTTTTCCTAGGGCTGATGCTCCATGCCCAAATCTTCTATCCAGTTGATTTATGCTGTAAGATTAGAAGATTTACTTTGTTCTTTACGCAGTAGGCAATAATAAGAAACCATATTGTCTACTTTTAAAAATGGCTCAGTCATCAAACACGAACGAGAACTCCCGAAAAATTGAAAAGTACAAGATGTAACAAAAAGCAGAGACAGTTGAAACCATAACAGAAATTCTTCTGACAGAAAATCTAATTAGGGACGCCATAAACTCCTTGTGGTCACACTGAATTAAGATGAGTGAAGTGGAATGTGCGTGACAAACAGGGTTATCCCCACAAAAGTATCTCAGAGAGTCACACAGCTGTTGCACAATAGTTCAGACAAAAACCCACCGAAAAAACAGCTTTCCTGTTCTGCTTCCAGCCAGCGTCCAAACAGCTGTACGACGATGAGACCACCTCCTCTGTGTTTGGGCTGAGGTCCTTAACCGACCCGTCCCCCTCCCCATCCCCGTCTCCCTGCGGCTCCGATCGTCCAGCGTTGGGTTGGAGTAGTAACAACAGCAGCAGCAGCACCGCCACCACCGGTCCCCCCGTGGCAGAGAAACCACGCTGGCACCTGGGGAGACGCACACCGGCTCATTTTATACCACTGGACATCACAGGTATGTTGAAACAGGATGTAAACCACTGTGGTCGTGTGAGGGGAGGGTGAGGTAGGTTTGGGTGTTCATTATCCCGCATGTTTATTTCTTCAAGCATGCTTGCATCTTGAATCAATAAGGGGGTCGATTTCACGGCTGGAGAGTTTTGGGGCCTTTGAGAGGTTTTCACACAATTTAATTGCATGATTTTAAATTGGTATAAGTCGTTCAGACAAGACAATAACTCATCAATAGCCCAACCAAAATGACCATGCTGAGACTCTTTTGAGGAGCTGGTCCAGGCAGATCTAGGTATTAGCATGTTGGCTATTTTCCTCCAGAACCAATGAATAGTTCTGTATAAAAATATGAGCATATATAAGATGGTCTCCAAATGGGCAGACAAATGTGTCCTAGGTGGACGTATGGTTTTTTGAGTGGCTCTTATAGACTCTAGAAACAGAGTTTGTCATGTTCGTGTAGACCAGCAGTCATTTCAATTCAATCTCAAAATGATATCTTAGCTCAAGTTTATAATCCAGTTAGTTTGTTTGACGCATCCTTAATCTGTACGTTAGTCTGGAATACAGCTTGAGCAGCTATTAGCAGCAACTACATCACATGTACAACACTTCCACGACTCACTTTTTACTTTGTAGGAGCGAAATCTCTCTCGAGATATTTTAATTTCTGCATTATAGAAATGCAAAATTATTTGTGAAAGCCAGGTGTGTTTATATCAGGTGGTCATCAGCATCTTCAGAGGGCAAGTAGGTTAGTCTCACTAAAAACTGAATAAATAGTTTCCTCATTTAGTGTAAATGAATACATGAATACATGAATACGTGGCATCATCCCTGAATGTAGCTTATTAGATACACATTGGTGGGAAAATAAGAGGAGGAGTTTTTAGAAAGATGGTTTTTAAAATCTGCTGCTTCTGTTCTCCTTTCAGCTTCTGTCATTTCTCAGACAGCATGCATATTCTGACCATATGTCATATCACACAAGCTAAGGTTACAGACGACTATAGTGACATACAGGACACATACACACACATGCACATGCTGACACAAGTTGAAGTGTAAAGGGTGACAGTAATGGAGGACATTTTAGTCATGTGATCACATTTGGAAACACCCTTGCCCCTCTCTGCAGTCAGCTAAGTGGTCATCTTCTTTGTGTGTATATTTGTGTGTCTGCTGTCAGTGCTGTTAGTATGCTCTGGTCATCCTTAGCAACATCGTTCTGACAATCCTGCTTGCACTTCTCTCCTGCGAGCTTCCTTGTTTATTTTGTGTGCGTGTGGATGCGTGCATGTGTGTGTGTATGTGTGTGTGTGGTGTTCCTGGCTTTTGGCATAGCAACTGCTTTGTCACAGGGTTCCACCTTCTCCATATCTATCTATCTATCTATCTATCTATCTATCTATCTATCTATCTATCTATCTATCTATCTATCTATCTATCTATCTATCTATCTATCCATCCATCTATCCACCATCCGTCTATCCCACTGTGTTGAGTAGAAGGTCAGGTATAATGATACATGCCTGTGGCTTTGTACTTGATGGGCATAAAGTGGATGTTCACTGGACATTCACAGAAAAAGACTGAAAGAGGGAAAGAGGAATAAATGAAGAAGATTGGAGGAGGATGGGAGAGAGAGGAGGGATGAGTTTACAGAGAGAAAGAGGATGGGGAAGCTGAAAGGATTCCGGTTTGTTACTGAGACACACTGTCCCTCATCCTTTTAACTCCTTTTAACTCCATCCCTGTCTCTCTCTCTAAACCAGCGAAGTTAGGTGCAGGTAGCCAGCAGCCAGCTTGCTGTTGCCATGGTAACACAGCACTCTTCCTCTCGTCCTCCCTAAAAAAGCCTGCAGTGAAGAAAGAGAGTGGAAGAGATAGAGTGAAACTGCAGCCAGTAAAGCTGGGATGGTGGGAAAATCGAGGAGGGAGCGAGATACAGGAAATGCAGTTTGAAGAAAGTAAGGGGGTGAAGAGGAGGAGGGTGGGAGAAAAGAATAATGAATGAGGGAACATTTTGTTACTGCTCCCTCCTCCCACATCCTCTCCTCTTCCGCCCTCTGTCGTGAAACATTTTTCATGAATGACTGAAGTCATACAGATGGTGACGGTGTGAATGCAGACAGAATGAGTAGTCACACAGGTCCATGGCCCCGATCTGGTTTTCGGTTTGTGACATTGGGAGGGAAAGTCAGTAGACAGAGACGATGCCATATAAAACCACCATGGTAGTTTGTAATGGATGCCTAAATGTCTTATTTTCTCATTCATTCATTCATATTTGTTATTTAAGTCGGTTGTCAATGCAAATCAGCTAGGAGATTTTTGGAAATGTATTGATGGGATGCATTGTTAAATAGGTGCACAATGGGGAAATTAGCTAAGAAAATGATGATATTTTGGCCCCTGATGTACATTAGATTGTTATTTTTTCATATATTCAAATTCTTCTTATGCCTCAAAATTGCACAATGTTCATCGATCAAGCATAATAACCGAAATGTTTTCGGTTTCAAATATATCATTTAAATCAGACAGGTTTTCAGCAAAATACTCCAAAATAAACTTATTGAGAGAAGACACAATTCCTGAAAAACTGTAAATACCTTTGAGAAATTGATTGTAGAGGTCTTTGTGTGTTTTTTTTTGTTTCATTTGTTGACCCATCCATAAGGGCTAATTAAGTTCCTCTGCACCGATACATAAGAGATTTTTTTTTTAATTAACCTGAACGACCATCCTGCTGTATATTTATATATTATAA
>OMNV01009757.1:139333-163889 GCA_900303265.1 Brotula barbata | reverse complement strand
ACTCACCATCCCCCTCCCCCTCTCCAGGAGACTCTTTCCCCCACCAGCCCCGCTCCCTGGAGCCGATCACTGACACCCCACACCAGAACCTCCCCTTGAGGAAAACTCACTCCGACCTCGACAAAACCTTATCAGCAGGTGTGTGTCTTTCTCTCTCTCTCTGTCTCTCTCACTCTCTGAACAGCAAGAGGGCTGCTCAAGGAGCTTTTTCCCTGCATCAGTGTTTTTAGTCTAGTTTCTGCTTATGCTCCTGTGGTGCAGATCTGGTTACTGCTTAGTGCGTCACCCTCAGAAAAAGACAGGCACAAAGGGAGAAAGATCAAACCGACCTTAAAGGATCACATCACCACAAAATTAAAACTTGCTCATTCACCGCTCACCCCAAAACAACAGCACTCACTACGTTTACATACACCTGATACTTGGGTTTTTGGTCCACATTGCCATAAGGTAGCCGTACTCAAGGCAAGATAATTCCAATGCCATCATTCTCAGAACATGCATGACATGTTGCTTGATCAGAGAATGAGGCAAGGCAAATTCTTTCTCCATTTTCAAGCCTGAATCATTCAATCAATGTATTTACTCAGAATAGTATACTTTTACTCAAAGTAAGCATATTTTGATCAGTGATGATTTCAGCCACTTCATATTGTGTACATGATGGTTGAAAAAATATTTGTTGCCTTAATTGCAAGCAAAGTTTTTGAGCCTTATTAAGACGATTGCATGGTCTGGTGCATTACAGTGCCTGGCGCTTTTGGGCGTGTCCATTTCCATTTTGCTACTTAGATGGCGTGTAATCCCAGTGCAGAGCAAAGGAGTAGTATTTAGGCTCATAATTAATCGTAGGCATGTTTTTTGCTGAACATAAATTGAACCAATCAGAGCGTCACCTGCCCCATTCCCTCTAAATGCCAAGTGTACCTGAACATGGTTCATTGTTATTTAGATGGCGGAGACTTGGCATAACAGGGCAGAGAGATTTGCTGTGGATCACAATGAAGTGTTATCAGGGTTTAGCAGTTAGATTTGCTATTTTCATGGGCTTTGTTGATAAAAATATCATAAAATATCAGCAAGTACTCTATGTCCTTTAAATGTACTAATTCTCAATTTTCCTTTTCTGCTGAAAAGATAACAGCTTGGAGCAGTGCAACCAGAAACACCTTCACCCAGGAACCATGGATCATTCTGGGCTGCTATGCCCCAATACACCTCCCTCCTGGAATGGGCCCAAGGGCTCCACATTTTCGCCCGGAGCGTGGAACGAGGCATACACTTACAGTATGAACAAAGGTCCAACAGTCCCACCTAAACAGCACACCGTCATGGGTAATGCAGGAGGAGGGACACAGGACACAGTGGGGATGGTAAACTTGAGACAGTCAACAAGCTCTCATTCCAGTTCGTTCACGTCTGTATCAAACCCCTCTGTAGGGAAAGGAGTGAATAACATGACTGGGGTTTCCTTGGCAATGATGGGAAAGAGGAGTGAAACAGAAGGGGCAGTAGCAGATGGAGGAAGAGGAGGAGGGGGAGGACTTAAGGATGCAGGGAGAGGGAGGGCGAGGTCAGCACGATCCATAGCGGCAGCAAATGCCTTTAAATTCAGGGAGCGTTCCCTCTCTACACCCACGGATTCTGGCTCCTTCTTTACAGATAACGTCTATAATGCCACCTCTGCAGGGAATGGGAATGCAATGACAATATTAGACCAACAACAGCATCACAACTTTCTTGGTGTGGGTGAGCACTATGCCCTCCTCTACCCCAGTGGGAGCTCAGAGGACAGTGCCAGTACTACTGACACAATCTCCGTCACAGCTTCAGAGTACAGTACCGATGGCAGGTTGCGTTTGCGCTCCCGTTCCATTTCTCTTAAGAAATCCAAGCGCAAGCCACCACCTCCTGTTAGGAGTGTCTCTCTCATGAAGAACCTCGGAGAAGCCGAGGGGCAAATCCACCATGATGGTGGACTCTACAGGGATGGGCGGCCAAAGAGTTTGCACATCCCTAGAGACCACTTCCCAGACTTCCAACCAGATTTCCTCCTGCCCAGCTCATCCTGCTCCTCCAAACCTGCCCGGGATGAGGGGGAGCTGGGTCGTGGTGGCAGTGATGGGCCTCCAAGCTTGGAGATTCAGGCACCAGAGAGGGAGAGTGAAACAGAGTTGACCTTCCCTACTCACTGGCAGTTGGGGGAGTGGAAGAACAATGATCCCTACAGGTAAAGTACTGAAATGCCACTCAAATTGTGGTTTGGAACCATCTGTTCAATTTTTGGTGTCCTTATGACCACTTCATCTCTTTTCTGCAGGTCCCTATCAGGTTCCAGCACAGCAACAGGTACCACAGTCATTGAATGTATGAAAGTGAGAGGCAGCTCAGAGTCATTGCTTGACTCTCCTTCCACCTCCAGAGCCACATCACCCTCACAGCTCTCCATGGAAACTGACACTAAGGCCTCCTCACCCTTCAAACCTCCGGGACTCATGTCCCCGTCAAGTGGCTATTCAAGCCAATCAGAGACTCCCACACCAACAGTTCCATTGAATCAAGGGGCAAATACAGGGACCATGGGAACAACTGGGATGTTGGGGTGTAAGATGCGTCCGAAGATCCCAGAGAGGAAATCGTCACTACCTTCACCCAAGGACCCAGCAGCAAGGTCAAGACTGTCCTTTGAGATGCCTGGGAATGCACATCTAGAACTGTCATCTATCAAGCCAAAGCAAAAGGCAAGTAGGCGACATTCCGACACATCAACAGCAACAAAGCCTGGTAAAATCAGCCCCAGTTCTTCGCAAGCATTACCTGTGGTCACCCAGAATGAACTGAAGACTATTCGCCTGCGGTCAGTTTCACGCGGCGACCTGGAGGACTGTCCTGATGGGGCATCTGACACCATTGAAGAAGAACAGCATGGTCGAGATCTAGGTGAGGAGCCTGGCCCACCACCAGTTGCACCAAAACCCAAGCCGCCTGTAGCAATCAAGCCACCCTTGCCCAAGCGACCTCTGAACCTCCTTCTTAAGTCTCCATCTCCATCTTCTACTTCCCCCCTTGCTCTTGACTCTCCCCCCGGCTCACCTGTGGACCGGCCTGTGCCCCTGGGAAACATCTACAAAGTCATGAAAAAGCCCAAGCCCAAAAAGCCCCCACCACAGACTCCCACAAGTCCATCAGTGCCCCTGGATTTGAATTCCAATACCACCCCACAAATTGCCTTTGATCATCCCTTCTTCCCCCACTCCCACTCCTTGTTTGATCTCCCTCCCCTTCCAGATCCCCAGCCTCTCCTGGAAGACCCAGCAATGGAGCCTGAATTTGACCCAGACACAGAACTCTGTCTTGGACCTGAGGACGGTGGTTCACTCCCTTCCCCTTGTAGTAACCAGGAGGCCCCAGAGCTCCAGGATAAAAGCATGACACTCCCCTCAAGGATGACAATCTCCTGTCTTGCTGAGCTTTCAGACAAAAAGAAACCCAAGGTGAAACAGATATCTCCTGTAATTTGTGACTGCCACATTTTCTTGTTATTACTCGTATTTAATGTGCTGCTGATGTGCAGTTTTCGTATAGTTTATAGTTAATACTTTCCCTTTCCTCTCCAGGTTCCACCTCCAGTCCCAAAGAAGCCAAATGTCTTGCTTCTCCCAACATCCGTCCATTCCTCCACCAATGGCAGCACAGACAGAAAGATGGCACAGACAGACAGTCCCGTGGGTCTGCAGTCTCCATTGGGAGCATTTCCACCAGAAGATATTTTCACTGCTCTGAGTTCAAGTGATAACCCTGAGACAGATGAAAACCTCTTGGGAACAGATGAGGACAGTTCAAAAGAATCATCCCTTCAGTCATCTCTACAGGATTCTTCCCTCACGGAGCTGGAAGGGAAGATGGCCGGCACTGGGATTGGAGCAGGTACGATCGTGGATTTATGGACTGGAACTGTGACATCACCAGGCACAAAAGACAAACCAACATTTTTTTGTTCACACTCGTATGTCATTCCGTGACTCTGAAGTGTTATACATTTTGGTTTTGTGCAAATATGGCTGTATATGCAGTTAAAAGTCCAGCCTACACAACCCCAACCCTAAAAATGTTTAAACTTTGAGAATGAATTATTCACCCCAATTATGTAAGTGGTGTGGTTGTTTCATGCTCTTCCTTATTGGTTAAAGGCCACTGGACCGCATGCCCTCTTGATGTTGAAAAAAAATTACACAAGCCAGTACCTAGCAAACCAGTTTCAGCAGTAGATGCGAGCGTTGTAATGGATCGGTGAGTTTTGATCTGTAGCCTTTGAAAGTAACCTGAAGCAAAATTTAGAGTGATCATTCTTTACATTTTTATATTAAAAAAAAATCAAGTTAAACACTGGTTTTCCACCTCATTTTGATACAAAAGTCAAATAGTCAAACAAAGTTGAGTGACTTTTAGTTTTCACGTGTATCTCCATTAGGGATTTCTCCTAAATTGTGCCTGCCCAGAGGAAATTTTCCCTAATCACACAACAACTTTGTTTACTTTTAATAACATCTAATAACTTGTTTTGAGGCCTCCTCCAGTAGGTAGCAGTATTATATTTTTTCTGGTCTGAAGACCACAAATGATCATATAGAAGAATTGAAAAACTGTGAATACACAATTTTCACCACAGTAAGTATAATGTAGTATTCAGAAGTAGGCGTGAAGGTACTTTTTAAATTGATAATTGGTTGAATTATGGATGTTGTTGTTCTCCAATCTGCTGTTCTTCCCACTTATGACCATTGGATGTCAACCGAGAGAGGAACAGATGTAATATGGACTCTCCCTTCATGGTATTGTATGAGCGTAGTCTAGTTTTGACAGGTGCTTAGTGTTGCTGACTAAACTCATTTGATATTCTCCTGTTTAATGGTAGCCTGGGAGAGCTGCTATTTTTGATTGCTTTTCCCTTTCTGCGGCTTTTGATGCATAAATTCATCACTCCGCCAAAAGAGGTATATTGAGTTTTGCAGCAAATCAAGCATGATTACTCCAAAATTGAACCAAATCAAAACATAGCGTCGTTAACTACGAGACTTGACATTTTTCATCATTACCAGCTTAATTGCACGGGAGTTTTACATGTGTTGCAGAAACTAATGCGTGACAATATGGTTAGATAGTTTGTTAAGAGAAATTTCTCTTCTTCAGATGACACTGGGGAGGAGACCCCCTCAGCATCCAATGAGAGGACAGTACTCCACATTGCCGAGGAAACAGATGATGACTTGTTCACTAACACATCTACCACGCACACAACGGAGGACCTGTTCACCATTATACACAGGTTTGAACTTGCATAAACACAGGCACATACTCTAAAAACATCCATGCTCTCAAGCAATCAATCTATTCATAACTCTTAATACTACATACTAATGTTATTATTTCAACCTACATGGAAAATAAATACCTTGTTTTATTAATTTACAAAAATCAAGAGCAATTTTCTTTGAATCTGTCGTAATCTGCCGTGTTCTATCTTGTTCAAACACACTGATCGTTTACAGAAAATCTTTGAACGTGAATCTTTGATTCATGTTGCAATACAAACATTCATCTTACTTTTTGTACTATTACATGAAATGCCTTGGTAAGATGGATGACACAGAGTGTACATTCTAGGCATTCAGCAAGCCTTTGCTGCTATGAGCATATAGACGCATTTTCTCAGCAACATGTTGAAAACAACATTTGGACTACTACTGCCTCATCTGTTGTGATTGTGAAAACATTTTTACAGCACAAATGATGATGTTCATCAAGCTTGCCTGATGGCTTTTTATAGCCCAGAGTGTATGAAGAAGCATGCACTGAGTTATTAAAGAGGAGGACGAAGGATCAGGTTCCCTAGCAACATCTACATGTACAGTGGGTTACAGCAGGACAGGACTCCTATTTTGTCCTTTTCCTCATAATCTCACTAGAACATGCCTGTAAAAACACGCACCCACACACAAACATGAAGGTACAAAGATGGAGGAACACTTGTTGCTTGGAGACAAGCAACAAGTGTTCATGCTATTAGCTGACACGCTGCTGAAAATAACACTAAAGGCAAAGAAGGGGAGGGGAGAAGGAGCAGGTGTCAATTCTTCATCTCCCAGATGAAAGGTGCCTGGCATAAATGTGGCTCATTTGGATTGAGCAGATTCAAAAGGAGGAATTGAAGCTGCACTTTCATTATCCCTTCTTTTCTGTCAATTCTCTATTCCTTTCACTTTTCTAGGTCCAAGCGGAAGGTTCTTGGCCGCAAGGAGCCGTCAGACTCCTTCGGCAGCCGTCAGAGTTTGGTGTCTCCGGTCAAGCACAGCGCCAGTGAGCTCCGAAACTTGACCTTAGGCAGTCAGAGGTCTAGCTCCCGTAATGAGAACTTCATGGCATTGCTTCAGAAGAAAGGCAGCAAGTCTTCCAGTGGCGGCGCCAGAGTCTCCGCTATGGAACTTCTCAAAAGCACAAATCCTCTGGCACGACGTGTCACAGAATTTTCCTCGACAACAGCAACCACCGCAGACAGCCCAGAAGCAGCGTGTGGGTCTGGCAAACCCAATGATCAGTGAACGGATGCGTCTCAAATGGAAGATCATCGAATCTGTTTGTTATTGACAAAATTTTTGACCATCCTACATGTTTTCCACCCACTGGGGAAGGGGCATTCTGGCTACAACGTCCAACCACGTCGCTCCAACTGCTGATTGACCATTTGCACCGTCCAATCAAATTGGAGCACAATTTTGGACAAAATGGTCCGTCCCACTGTTGGAGCTCTTATTGTTCCCCGTCAGTCCGGTCCCTCTCGGAACGCACGAAAACTGAGGAGAGCAACATTTGTTCTGGCTGTGTTTTCAGTGAAACACTGTGGTTTCTCAGAGGAGCTTGTGGAGTGTAGAGGCACAAAAAGGATGGGTTGATGCAAGCGTAACTACAGAAATGAGCAGAAGGAACAGGGATCTACAAGAGCTTGGCATATACAGAGAGAGAGTGCCAACACTGAGTGGCAACAGCAAGATTCCTCAATGACCACAACGGACAACAATGATGAATGTGTTAACAAGTTATTCTGATCTGCCAAAATAGGGGATGATCAATTAAATGAATCCAAGATATAAATGGCAAGGAATAAAATACAGAAGATTCCTCAGCCAAATGTGCCCAGCAGCAGCATCACAGCAGTGTGAACAACATGAACTGAAGGGTCAGTTATGGCGACAGGATGTGATGATTCACCGTACATCCACGGACAAGATAGTATCTTCTCTCTATGGTAAATGTAATACCATAGCAAGCATCGGCACTGTCACGTTCACTGACAGAGCATTCTGGGAGTATTTACAAAGACAAATCACAAAGGGGCTTTTTGCCACCAAAGACGAGGCATGAGCATGTCGTGTGTTTTGTCGCTGGTGTTTAGAATACAAACCTGGATCTTCACAAAACATTCCACAGTGTGACAGGAGGCACTCCAGTGGATGGACGACATTTTTGAGCCCAAGCACTTTTCTTTTCCTTTGGCGTCGGAGGTCGTTTACATGGGGCACAATTTGCGCCACTCCGTTTGGTTTTCAGACCCTCGACCGGTGTCGACCATTATTTTTTCAGTGTTTGTTCGATACGTTTTCTACTTTTTTTGCCTATTTTTTCTTACACATGCTAGATGGCCATATACATGTTTAATTGGATTTTAATGTATGTATCATGTACAAAGACAAATGTATTTCATCTATGGACCAATATCGACAGTTGGCGGACATCAAGACTCTACATAGACAGAGTGTACAGAGCAGACGTAGTTTGGACTACACAAGGAGGGAGCACACACGATCACAAACACACACAAGAGCATAGCTTCACAGACCTGCATATACAAGTGTGTGTGTTTGTATGAGTGTGTGTACATGAAATCATGCCTGTGGAGTTTCTGTATGGAGAGCATGAAGCAGGCCTGGTTCTATTCAACAGGGTTTTTATTCAATTTGGTCTCTGGTGATGGGACCAAAAGACTGTTAGAAAATACAAACAGACCAGAGGGGACCTATGAGTGTGTGTGTGTGTGTGTATGTGTTTGTGTGCGTGTGCAGCAGAAAGAGAAAAATATGAGGGGGTATAATACATGTATAAGTTTGTGTTCACTAAATTTGTCTGCACAGATGATTTTTTGCTTTGTGCGCATGTGTGTGTGTGTCAGCTTGGTTTATAACCAGCCAGTTTGATTTCAAGCAGAGAGTCATCCAGAAACTGGATTATAGATTCTGCTAATCGATTCCTACGAGGGATTTTTGGAAGTTGTGGAATTTGCAGCTGTGTTTGCTTGCTCCTCCCTCATTTCTACTGCTGAGATGCCCTTGAGCAAAGTAGTAAATCCCCAGCTTCGATGTTTACACACACACAATATTCCGATAAAGCCAAACATGGGTCATGGCATGTTGCGTAATTTCAGTATAAAGTGAGTCCTAGCATTGAGGAAATTAATTTGAGAGTGTGTTACTCCAGCTAAAAACATTTATATGCCGAAATAAATCGATTTCAAATTTCACAATCCTGTTCAAGGCCTGTTCCGTGGAGTAAACATACATTGATTTTTGATCTTGTTGTGAAAACAATATTTGTTATCTTAATCACAGTATCACTAACTGTTAAATGTAATTATCCTGGGTGACCATTTATGATAAATTACAGCTTAAAGGTTGGGAAAATGGTGCTTTTTGCTTCAAGATATGAATCTTGGTGAATGTCTAGATTCTAATATAACACAAATCTAAAGCAGAATTCAACAAGAACCAGAATCGGTAAGCAGAATCTGAATCAGGATCTATCTAAACAATGAATGCAGACGATAGCAGTGTGAATGTTTGTTTTGCTCCTCTGTGGCCATTTTCCCTCCATCTGTTTGATCTCAAAGGGAATGTGGCGGACAGTGATGCTCTCTTCCTCCTCTTCGTCCTCTTCATTCGCTTGTCTCTTCCCCTCATCACTGCTGGAGCTCAAACTCCATCTGTCCTTGCCTATAGCTGGCTCTCTCTTGTAATGTCTCTCCTCTTCCCCCCTTTCTCTTTGCACTTAGCCCCGCCTCCTCATCTCTTTCTCTCTTCCTGTCTATGCCCTCCTGTCTTCCTCACATAACCTTTACCTCTTAGTTTCTACCATCCTCTCCACCCTCCCCCATTTTCCGTAAACCTGTTTCCCTCTCCTATCTCATTCTCCTCTGTTTCTCCACCTCTCTGCACATTCAGCCTATGCATCGGGGCTTGGCATGACACCGGATGAATGTCAATGAATGACGGTTAAGAAAATGGATGCTGTGCACAGTTCAAGAGTGCAAAACGTTTGACCTTTGACGCTCATCTTCTGCGTCCTCTTGCCCTTGCTCTCTTTTTTCGCTACATTTTTCTTTGCCATTATTTTGAGCAACTGCATCTGTTTTATGTGTGAATGGAAAGAGGGATTGGTAGGGTCTGTGCACACACATGCACACAGGCACAGTTTGAATGTGTTTTGGCTTTGAGGACTTGTCATTTTTGGACCCTGTGACCTTGGTTTTGGATCACTGTGTGGACGGTCTGATAATTCGGGATCAGTTTTGAACCAGTACTGACTGACCTCCCCATACCTGGATGGACTATGTTGATCCTTCCTCTCTTGACTCCCAATTGATAAAGTATTCCTCGGTGCTATTGAGTCACAGCTCCCTCTAATGGACTGAAATGGGGAACATACATGACCGTAGAGGAAAGGCTCCACAGACATCTCTCTTTGCTACAACAGTCCTTCAGGTACTCATCATCCTGAAAAAAGATCAAGATAAAAAAAAGCATAAATTATCGACATTTATGACTAGTCAAGTGACGCTCGTTTTAAATATTTAGAGAATGAGAAAAGATAAACCTATGAAACTCTGTGTTTGTTTGCCTTGTATACTGATCACAGGCCCCATGCTGCAGCGCCTGTTGTGCTTTTATTTTGTTTATTTGATTGTTTTTTTCTGGTCATTTTTAGCTGCCAGCTTGGTAGGACACACAAACACATCCCTTTGAAAATAGGAGCAGAATATGTCAGATAGAAGATACATAAGAGAGCATTTAGGTTGATACTAAACCATGAGTTTTAAAATCTGGTGTTATGAATCAAATGTGCCTCATGTGAATCAAGTGTTGTTGTTTTTTTTGTAAGTAAATATTTGCCCAAATCTGCATTCATGCGAAGAAGGTATGCAGTGAATGGCAGTGATATGGTGAGATGTTCCATGTCCTCCCAACTCCATTGTACCAAAAGCAGGAAACACAGTGTCAGATTAGGAGGGAAGAGAGGAAGGGAAGGCACTCAGATAAGAGTTACAGCTCCTCTCACAAGTTTTCAGAAGGATGCACTGTTTTCTTGATAGGGACAGGCTTCTTTCTTGTTGCTGAGTCACGTGAGCTGTGTAGACATGACACACAGCTGTGTCTCAAATTCATTTAAAGAACGCAAGAGCAGGAACGCTGTCAGAAGCGATGTGCCACTACAGTAGCGAAAAAAAACCACTGCTTTCTGCTTGTGTCTGTGGAGACAGATGGCAGATATATTTAGTGTCACACGTTTGGATTGACAGTTTTAAATAAGGAGGAGAGGTACAAGCAAACATATGGGGACACTGCTGGAAAAGATCCCTGTGTAGGGATAAACTGCTTCCTCTTATTATAGAATTTCTTATACTGTAGGAGGATGGAGGCAAACCAAACATATTTTGGTTAGAAATCACCTCAAACGGCATCGAGCATGTAAGATTGACGGGAATATTACCCAGCAACAAGACATGCAGAGAAACCACACAATCTGAGCAGTGTCAAATAATATCTGACACAGATTTATTGGACATCTTCTTAAATATCTCACTTTATTGGACTGAGGACAAAGCTTTAAACAATTTCAGATAACATAAATTGAGTCAATCATCTTTTCTGGAGGAAACCACACATGCCAAAATGAAGCAAGCTATGAACATTAAAAGGGACACTTCACCTCAAAAGCCACAAATTAAATACTTCCATGTTCTGTCCTGTAGAATCAGTCTGTTTACCCTGACAGTTTTGGTGTGATTTGCTGTGGTTTGATGACATCTGAGCCCTGAATATGATGGCAGTGGCTCAATGGTTTTTCTATTCAAACCACCAAAAAATGTGCCTTTGAAAAACTCAGCAGGACTAATAGCAGACATGGTTTGGCTAATACTGCGGCATGGAGCCATACAGAAAGAAGATCCTTGGTTTAAATCCTGGACTGGCCCTGTTCCTGTCTGTCTATAGAGTAGGACGAGAGAAACATAGGATAGTAGGGGAGATGTCACTGGCAGCCTGTTCATGGGTTTCTTGTATTCCCTCTCATCACAAATCTCCATGGAATATGGGGACTTGTGCTTAATTCATCTATGTTGTCTGCAGGATTACTCAAAAATTCTGAACCAATTTTTATTAAACTTGGTGAGTGTGTTGAACCAATAACATTTCACTCATGATCCACATCTGTATCTGATCCAGGATTCCGTATAATAGAGCTTGGTATCATTTGAGCCCTTTTTGAATAATGTTTTCAAATTCTCCAACCCTCATGCACACTAATAGGTAATCGAAATCCTCCTAAGGGGGAAAATAATGCTATTTATGTATTTTGGGGTGAATTGTTCATTTTCAAGAGTCGAAAATTACATTATAACAGTGTGGTTAATAATACTGGTTCCAAGTTTCCATTTAAACAACAAGTCTATGCCGACAAATGAGCAAACAAAGGTGATAGAGTGTGAGAGACAGAGAGAGAGTGTGTGAGTTATTGTCTGCAGATTTGGGCCAAAGAGTATTGTACGTTTGTTTGTATTTGTTTTACTCTTTTGTGAATACAAGATGGGTGGCGTTTACTGCGTTTTGACATTTCAAATGATGTACTGATGGAGTACTATGTAGTGGGAATGTTGCAAGTCACTAAAACCAGTGTCCCGTGTTGTAAGCACCACCTGTCTGGTAGTCCAAGTAGAATAAATCAAACTTAAAAACCCAGTTTGACTTTCGTGGCTGTACAGGCAGCACGGAAATGAGATGTAGAGAAGGGTTAGAGAAAGAGATGCAGACAGAGTTATTGGAATTATTATATTTTTGTTATTCCTCATTGAAAAAAAGAGACATATTTAAAGGAAAATTCCTCGTATGTATTGAATAGCCTCTGTTTCCCAGCCCCATCCAGTGGCGTGAGCTGTAGCTGCAGGGTGGCCTTACACACAAACACTGCCCTCTGCAGCTACTCATCGCCAATGTGATGAAATTATATCATTATAAATAAATTATTTTTCTTGCTTAAAACTGATTGTTTTGTTGTTGTTTGTTTTGGTGTGTGTTTTTCTGTCTTCCCTCCAAGTCTTGAAGATAATTTTCTGAACTTTCCCTGGACAGACAGGATTATTTTAATTGGCTCTTATCGACTCACTGAAGCAAGAGATGATGAATAAAGTCAATTTTTCCAAAAGTGTATATTCTGATATTTCATGTCTGGACATTTTTATGATGAAATGTTCCTGTTCATAGGCTATGAATGAGCAAATGAAACAGAAATTACTTATTGGCCTGGCATTTCTTATTTGCTACGTTTCTACTGCGTAACGCATGTAGAAATGCTGCTGCTGTTCTATGCTACTTTTTTTTTTACTTAAACTCAACTGAGCTATATTTACAACACCAAATAGAGCTGACAGAGAGATGTTTATTTCATTTCCTCTGCCTAACAGAGACACTGTTCATTTTTACTTTTAGAAAGACTTAAGGTGTAAGTCCTTACAGCTTTCCCTCTCCTGCCTCTTTCTTTACCATTATAGTAAAAGATGAGTTTCTTCATAAAACACACCTGGTTATCTGTTCAGTCACATCAACTTTTAAGAGTTATGGGTAATCAAATTTACTATTTTGGACATCTGGACCTGCACATGTGCAAAGTTTTATTTCCTCTAGATCTTCAAAATGACTTCAAGATCAATACAAACATTAATTTATTGTTGCTACAGAGGAAACCAACTTCATGCCTACTTACAAAAAAAAGATGTGGGAATAGCTTGAAATCCCTTTTTCCAACATTTTCTAGGATACAAGGGTGGAGGTTAAGCCCTACATCAAGGGATTGCAGTATATACTTTCCACTCAGGAACAGCAGTTTTAATGTTATCTCCCAGACATAATGAACGAGATGCAATGATTTGTTATTTACTCCAAAAACAAACTCATATTATTACCTGTCCCAATCCTCTCTCTCTCTGTTCTCTGTGTGCTGATTCAGGTATCTTTGCTTCTCAAGTGTTCAGTGGTCCAGCCTCTCACCTAATTACGTCCTTCCCATTCCCATTATCCACACACACACGCACGACCCGCCTGTCGTTGTCTTTTCTTTTTCTGTACTTTACCTACATCTAGTGGATATTATTGGTCACTGCCATCTATGGAAAATCACAATCATGAAACAAGATAAATGCATCATTATTAAATGTTACAATGAACTGGTCGGACCTATCCAGCGTTGATTTAATTAATTACTGATGGTCTATTTTTTAATTTTACGATTTTACCATACATGTAGATATACCACACACGAGAAAACTAGGATTGCTACACTGCCCCCTGGTGTATGGATTGTGCAATGTTTATGTATGTAACGATACAGATTACGTGCGATAATTGTGCAATTTTGCGATTGTTGTTCTCGTAAAATTTATATCAAGGAACTACTTGTGATTTATTTACAATTATGTATCAACGATTTTATTTAATTAATTACAAAACGCACAGCATGAATTGACGTCGTGACGTTGCTGCACCTGGCGTCTCACACTGGCTGATACTGTGACGTAAAGTAAGAAAACAAATGGCTCGTATAGAAATAATACAAACGTTAAGAAAACAGCACGTAAGACTCCACGAAAAACGGTGCATGCAAAGTCTGATATCAGTCTGAACAACATTTTTTACTCAAGCCTGCAAAAAGACTATTTTCTTAATTAGTTGATTTTTATTTTTATTTTTTTGTTCGGTGGAAATTGTGTTGTATTACAACGTGTAACACGTTGTAATACAACACAATTTCCACCTATGTGCTATGGATTGTCGTTCATCTGGCAAACTTCATGTGCATTAGTTAAGTGTCTTCCAATTTTGAGTCTGTTGTTATTGTTGTTGTTGGTTTTTTGTTAATAGTACTGATTTAACAGATTCAAACTACATATATAGACATAGTTTTTCCTGGAATTAGACGGGTGATATGATTTTGCAATTGTATGGAACTGAAATGTCCTTAAAATGTGATCTGATGATGATGATGTGATCCTTCACGTGTCCAAAAAAGGTATATTTTTTCAGTCCAATGGTATAGTAAAGTAGGTACACTTGATAAAAAGACTGAACTTGGATTATTCACTCGATTCTTCCACCCTAAAAATGACCTATCAACTGTGGAAGATGCTGTTTAGTAGTTTTCAACTCGATTTTTGGATACATAAATTATATGATTTGTAAGCAACTTGATGAGCACAAAATAAGCAGCAGTTTTAACTAGGAATATCATATGTTTTCATGCCATTTTATTCTGTATCTTTTTTTTTTTTCATCTTTCTGACCATGTCTCCTGTTCCCCTTTTGTACCCAACACACCTCCCCAGCACATCTGTACATACATTAATTCAAATTTTCACTATTTGAATGAGACAGACCGATAGGCAGACACACTAACACTGTGTAATCTCTCATGGGGGCCAAACTACCAAACTTCACTCTTTCTGTTTCTGAGGAGAATGTGCTACCTTATCTATGAGAAACAAACACACAGATGCACGCAGTGGTGACTGTGGCTAAGGCAGGAAGAACTGACAGCAATCAACAAGATAGAGACATCGAGGGACTGAAATACTATGTCAGAGACAGATCAGATATCCCATGGTGCTGTTTAAGGTGTTTTTCTAATTGCACGATGAGTCAAAAATGTTCAAGATGTATCAAAAGCAGAAAGGACAGACTGAAATGCTACAGGAGAATTGAAATAGAACAAATACAAATTTTAGGCAAAGAGGAAGAGAAGCTAGGCAGATGAGGGAGGGACACAGGACTGGAGTCATGTGGAGAGAGGAGAAAGAGGAAGAGAATGAGAGGGGGAGGAGTAATGTCAAGTGCAGTGTGGAGAAGGAAGAGAGAAAACTGGCAACTGTAGAAACACGCAGCAGCAGCAGAGGAGGAAAGAATGAAGAGGCTTGGACACTTGAACTGAATATTTTAGCTTCCTTAACCATCTGATTAATCCACACACAAGGCCACACAAACACATGCTCACACACAGACTGATTAATGCTCCTGCTGGATGGATACAGCGGAACAACAGAGTGTTCATCCACACTATCTCCTCCAACTCTGCACATAAGGGATTAACCAGGGCTTCCAGACATGCAGTTCTACTATGTGGTGGGTATGGAAAAGCTTGTGTGCGTGTGTGCATGCGTATATTTCTGTGGCAGTCTTTTATTTGTTTGTGTTTCTTGTTACTGTGCAACTCCCTCCATGATCTCTGTTTCTCCTATTTCATGCAATATTTGCTGACAGGTTGTACATTTATTTTGCGCAAGAATGCTGTGAAAGCACTTGTGTAAATGTACAAATTGTACAAAAACATTAGATCCCTTTAAGGGGTCGAAACTGTTGATTTTACTTTACTACTTCACTCTGTGGGTTTAAAAGAGGGCTAGAG
The DNA here is from genome assembly GCA_900303265.1 of Brotula barbata. NCBI lineage: Eukaryota > Metazoa > Chordata > Actinopteri > Ophidiiformes > Ophidiidae > Brotula > Brotula barbata. The sequence continues at coordinate 148,115 of OMNV01009757.1, read as the reverse complement.
TAAGCGAGTTTTACTAACAAGCCATATAAGCTCATTAAAGCACAAGACATTTGTGTCTCTACGTGGTGTTCTTTAATCATCTCTGCTGTTTTATTGCACATTGTTAAACTCTTTGACATTCTCACCTGGACTTTGAAGCAATGTTCCCACCGGGCTGTCTGATTTCCATTTCATCATGCACCAAATTATTTCCCATTAACTCGAGTACCTTAATTATTATCCAACTGGAAATTATCTCAAAAACTTGCTTATTTCATTGAAAGTTCAGGTTAAATGGCTCCTTGACCTGAAAATTTCAATTCAATTTCTTTTGGATATGACATTGCCTCTGTCAGTTTTATATTTGTGTTTAAAAATGGTAATCACCTGATGGCTCAAATCCCAGGCCACCAAAGTTCAATCAGTTGCTCCCTGGCCCAGTGCTTAACTATGTAAAAAATAAAGGAAATGCGATCATAACATTTTAGAAATCTGTACAAAGTGAGAAATTCGCCTTCCCTTATAACATCCAAAAATGTACTTTGAGTGAAGTATAGGTGCATGAGAACTATTTCTATTAGAAAAGGAATTCCCAGAGACCTCCCGATATTAGAACGAGTGTGATGTACTGCGATTGAATGAAATAACATTTTGAAAAATAAAAAAGATAAAATACACCAAAACAAACAACTGCTGTAAAGATTACGTGCAGAACATGTATAAAATATATACAAAACATATAGCCTACTGTAGCTCAGGGTTAAAAATTTAAGTTAAAACCGAAACAACTGAATCCTGAAGCAGAAGCAGATTTTTATAGAGAAAAACACTGATTGGATTACAGATTTAGTCAAATGTGTTTGAAGCATGTTCGGTAAACGGAGTTTATGGACAAAGGTCTTTTATTTTTGACTGTTGTTGTGAGTCCTATGTTGCAGTGAAAAGGAACTGTATGGCGGACGGTGATTAGAGAAGTTGTTTTGTAAAGAAAATCGCGGATGTGGGTATACTTTTGTTATTGCTTGACTTGGATCTCTGCAGTGGACCGCATTTTGACCATTGAACTGTTGAACCAGATCATGACTTCACTAGCTTAGCTGCAGCTGAGTTAACTCAATTAGCTCAACTTGTGGTGAGGATGATCAAGTTGCACCTGTTGCTACATTTAACCTGAGAGAGTTTGTATATCAAGTTGGTCTTTTAAGTTGTGAAATCCAAAGGGAGTCCATACCTTGGAAAGGCTGCTGTAGCACCAAAGGAACATTTTGTAGTTGGTATCTGTACCAAACAGAATTTATCTAGAATATTATTGGTCATCATAACTCGAAATTGTAAAATATCTGTTAGTTAAATCTAAATATCTTCTTGTGCTTCAAATCTTTTCGCACTAATGGAGGATGAGTGTCAGTGTTTGCCATTTAGTAATTTATTTTGTATTATTTGTTTTTACTTTTCCTCTTCATTTGTAACCTGTTACTGTGCAGTGACAGAGTACAATTCTATTTGGCCATATTTTTCTTACTGGTAATTGGATTCCTGTCACCTGATAAAGCTCAGTGTAATGTGAGTTGATCATTATTAATAGCACAGCAGTGTGCTATGCTGCTAAAAGGAAACATGATGCAGGCAACTGTGAATCAGGGTCAATATCTCTTTTATAGAATGTGGATGACCAAAAATAGTCAAAAACGGGAAATTGTTCTCCAGAAAAGACAGAAAATCATTGTTTTTGGCTGTAAATGTTCAGTGGTGAAGCAGTTATATTAACATTTTTTTATCACTTCATGCAGAATTGTGAGCAAAGTTGACAGGAATGTTTGCTGGATGTGAGCTATAAGAGAGGAAAACTACAGCATGACAGAGAATAGCAGATTTCATGAGCTGATTTCCTACACTTTATAAACCAACGGATACTACTTTTTAAGAGTATGTGTGTGTTTTTGTAAGACAACATGAGCAAGGAGTTGTAATGTGATATTTCCTAAGTGGTACATCTGATATGAATCATCTCCAAAATATATCAACTAACTGACTGTGTTATGATGCCTTTGGTTATGTTGCCTCGTACTGCCAGTGGAGCAGGGCTGTCAAAGACAGTCTTATCAAAAGGTGTGTCCACTCAAATCACAACAAGGGCGGTTGTGCAGATAAAGAAAATTTGGAAAATTCACTATTTTAATGAAGGCCTGCTGAGCTGCTACTGCTCTCCCACTGATCAGGCATTTGGAAAAGTCAGGCATAGATCAGTCATTGGATGTGTTGAACTTTGTATTTGCTTCACAATGTTTCTATGCTTTGTCAGGCTCATTATTAAAATATTTCCATCAATCTGAACATCATTGCCAATCAGTTAAAATAAATAAATTAAAGATCAGATGAGGGAACTTCAGTGTTGGTCCACAGGACTATATTTTGTCCTCGGCACTCTATTACTTTGGTCAGTCTTCCATAATAGAATGTAATGTTTGCATTGCACAGAGGTCTATATTAGGCCATTGAGCATCTTCATTGAAGGATACATACAGCATTAAAATGAATGCAGCTGTATTTTGTGTTTCAGTTTAATGAAGTGTCCGTGATTACTGATGCCTGAAACACGGTGTCGGTTTTATTCCTGATGAATAAATGTAACAAGTGCAATAATGCATGAAGTGTGCTCGCGTGCCGTGGTCATTCATTTCATGAGAGACCATCACTTGACCGTTACTGACAAATCCAATTCCAGCTAAGTCCAGACCTTAATAGCATATTTTCCTCCTTCTTTCTCCTTGTCAATATTGCCAGACAGCTGCATCGGTTTTCCCTCAAACACTATTATGTCTCCCTCTGCCCTAGTGTCATCTTGTGATTTCTAGCTTGGAGTGTTGCCTGTCTTTCTCTTGTATTGCCTCATCTGTCTCTCCTTCACACCACAGTGGTCATTGTCTCCATGTGTGCACACAAGCACCAAAATTGATTTACTTGGTTACGTGCATTTTGTTGGAGGAGACAACAGCATTTCCACTTTTCCGTCTTTGATTTGTGGATGTGACTCCTAGGACGTTCATGTTTTTCCAAATTTTGTCTGATTTACCAAGTTTGTCCCTCTTTTTCCTCTCTGACATCTGTCTTTTGTCCTCCACCCTTGTCTGGGGTCATATTTATGAATTGTTCTGGCCTTAACGCCCAATTAATTCTGTTGTTGTCGTCATTTTGTCAATCTGCAGTGTCAATGCTTAACATAGAACACCGCATCTCATGAGAGAATCATGAGTGATGTGAAGACCCGGGGGGATGAGCAGAGCAGGTGAAGTGGAACAGGAACAATTGAGGGAGGTTACAGGAGACAGCTGGGTGTGATGGAGAGGGAAAGAAAATTGAGAAGAAACACAAGGGTGTGTCGAGCAGAGATGGTGTAGAAATTGTGACCCCCAAGCTCTGGGTACGAACATATCAAATCCCACCACAACCTCCTCTCCCATGTCAGTTCTGCTCTCTCTCAGGTTTCCTTCTGTAACAGACATGTCATTGTAGTAATTAATATTGTAGTAATTGATAGCCTCAAAATATTGATTTATGAGAGGGCAAAGAGTTTTGAAAGCTATTTTAGTCTGACTTTGTAAAAGAGAAAAAAGTATCTGTTACGATCCACAAAACTACTAAAAGCTCAGAGGGATTACTCAATATCAGTTTTTTTTCATTTTCATTCATTTCATTTAAATCTAGGAAATTTAGGAACTTAATCTGTTCACTGCCTAAAAAAAAAAAAAAAAAAAGTAATTCCGCTAATTATTTTCTCAGGTTCATGATTAAACATGGGAGCGAAGTGACCTTGTTAACCCCTTAAGTATTAGAATTATTCTCTTTTGAGTCAAAGTTAAATGATAAGTGCAGAGCTAACAGCATGTATAGTCACTGGTAAAGATGTCTTTTAAATCAACAACACTAAAAATGTTGACACAAATATACCCTGTGCTGCTACACTCACACAATTGTAAGTAAGCACTGTCTGTGGAGGACCTTTTAATGAATTATGACCAGTGGATTCCCCCTTCTTAACCTGCTGCGTTAAAAATGTAAAATGTGGAGAGTGGAGGAAGACAACGGAAACAGGTTTCTTTCAATGACTCTGTGTCCTGATTACTTAATTACATGTAGTGCTGTTGTGTACAGTAAGGAAGAAGTGCTAGACTTTCATACGGGCATATTGGCTTCCCATCTGCGTGTCTTCCTGCTGAATTTCACTAATGTGTGTGATGAAAACACATACGTCCAGTAAATTAGAGGCAACACAACCCTTGTCTTACCACACATGTCTTCATTTTGTGTCTTTGTGCTGTCTGTAATCTATCTTTTTCCGCTCGGCCACAAATGTCAGCATTTTTGTGAATTACTTCCAAAGCTGGTGGATCATTTTGGATCGGAGCTCACACTGTACGCCTTCTTGGAGACTCCCCAAAATTTTACAGCAACTTCGCTTTCAGTTCAAAAAACTGCCAAGGAAAATCTATCACTCTCTTCTCGCATTAAGAGCTACTGCTGCGAATGCCCTTGAGCAAGGTCTTGACATTTTGCTTGCAGTAGAACTGCCGAGTGGAAAGCAGTAAAGATCGCATTAATTCTTGGTCGGGCGCACGTGTAAAACTTGTTGGAGCTGTTACTTTGGTCTATGTAATATTGATCGACCTGCATAAATGTAAATGATAGTTGGAATAACGCTGGGACAACAAATGGATTATCTCTTCCACTACTGATGACAGATTAAGCCTAATCCAACAATGTAAAAATGCAGCATCTTCACACGTTGAGGTAAATTGGTACAGTTATGGTAATCATCTGTGCAACGACTAAGGATGTCATTACACAGCAGTGTTTGCTCCCAGGATGCATCACTCTCTATCTCAGCAACAGCAGCGCTCCCACATCAAAGCCTCAGTTGGCATTTTCCACATTTCCTTTCTATTCCCCATGGAGGAATCTCTTCTTGCCCCAAAATGGTGCCCACATCCCTCACAGCATTCATCACCAGATGGATGGACACGTCCGGGTGACACCATGACAGATTCCTTTTATCTTCTTATCTTTTAGCTTCCTTCTGGTGATACCTAATAACACACAGCTATGTCGCTGATAAAGCTGAAAATGTGGATTGTGTGATTATCAGACAATGGTCTGTCTGAAATTTTATACATCACAGCGTTTACTCTGTTATAAATGCACTCTGAGGCTGTCTGTGTGTCTCTGGGTTTATTGGTTTTTCTCGTTATTCCTACTTCAAATCTGTTTTTGCATCACAACGTCATAAAAAAGAAATAGAAAGGCAGATGTTGGTTATATCATGTCACCCTAAAAAGCAGACGTGTCTCTTTCGTCCTCTGAGCATTCTTCACCACGAGCGAAAAAAGATGTTAGACGTGAAATGAAAAGAAAGCAAGTCACAGCCAAAAATCCTGCTGATTAATGGCTCAGTTTCATGTCAGTTAGCCCTATGGTCCATTTCAACACTTTCAACTCGTGCTTGATGCTTAAAACAGAGATTGGCCTCTCAGATTTATGCTATCTGTCTCACGTAACAACACTGCGGTGTGTGTGCTGTGTGCATTAAGTGAAGTCCAGACAAAATGACCTTTTCAATAATCCCCTTGAAATGAAACTGGCAGTCTCCTGCTAATCAGATTTGGGGGTAAAGGAATGTGTGTGTTGTTGCCCTAAAGGTTGTCTAATGTATCTAATAACGATAAAATAGAAATGAAGTTTGTGACCTCCCGTCACTGAATCATTTGCTTGCCTGTTTGTCATATCAGATTCCAATGCGGTGACTTTCGTGCTTGACCCTGAGGTTGGACACGCTTTTAAAAGGAGGTTTCTTATCTCATCTGAGGTTTTTCCCCTGAATATCTGAGCCTGTGTTGTTTGTTGACAGTGATGTTTCTTCCAAGGATCAAAAGCAAAGGCTGACATCATGTCCGCAGTGGACATTTGTGAATTCAGTGTTGCAGCCTGTTGGTAATGCAGACCAATCTGATTTTATACAGACCTTCTGAGAAATTATTATATGTGCAGGTTAATGCAATTTGCAGATACAGAACGGAATGTATGACCATGAATGACGCAATCAGGCTTCATACATATGACCTTTAGGACTATCCACAGGCAGATAGTACATGAATACTTAATGGCTCATCGTGTTGTTGTTTTTTTATTATTAAGTGGGATGTATCAGTGAAGGACACATTGAATAAGGTACATGTTTGCCAAACAGAATGTAATTTTTTAGACATGTTTTGATGGAAAAAAAACTTAATGAAAGCATAAGATGGAGGGAACAGCTTATTTTTTTCTGCCAATTATCTGAAAGGTTAGACAATACCGTACTGAGACAGGGAAGTTTTACGTAAGCGTACATGGATGCACCGAAACACGCATAGATACGCATGATTGCATGATTACAGATATAATCACGAAGAGGAGTGAAAATATGCACATAAGCATGTGTAACTGTGTCCAAACAAGAATCTGTGTAATCATTATCTGAATACTATCTAATATCTGAGACATGATAGCATCTGCTACCAACACACACAGGATTTATCTGCAAGAACATTTTGTGTCGTTGACTTTTTCGTTGAATGCTGTTTTAAAATGTTTTTTGTTATGGGAGAGCAAATTGAGAATAGGATTGCCGAGAGTGCTCTGATATATATTCCCTTAGATTCTCCAAAGTATTCTTCGTAATAAAATAATCTCTGTGCTCTATTTACTTACCACGAATCACAATAATTTTTACGCTCAATGTCCTTTCGCAATTACAACAGCACAGAGCAGAAAGGAGAGGAGGATGTTTTGAGGGGCGTCGAGGTTGTGAAAGAGTAAAGGCGGTGATCGTGATGATGGGTGTGGATGCGAACATCCTGTTTAGAGAGACAGCGAGAGAGGCTTGTTATCGATGTCCTTACCGGATTCTTGTTTCCGCTGTCGGAGTTGGCATTTCCTCTTGTCCCTTTCCAAATCCTCTGAAAAGCAAAGAGAGACCAATGGTTGGCGAGAAAAGTTGGCACCACAATCTGGATTAGTTTTGAAATGTATTAAGTCCAAGGACATCTATTTCTGAGAATGGCATAGTGGATGCTCTTCATATATCCCATCCCTGATACACTCATCCACCGATCCCACAACTGACAAAAAAGGTCAACAAGTACCACATACAGCTCTCAATGCTCCCTTCAAATTCCTCTTCAGAAAGGTATAGAATAGATACTGATTCATGGCATTACATGGAAAACGCCAGCCACTTGAAATTCACTCATGCCTGTTCAAGTATAATTTCCCCCCCAAAAAACACAAGCACATAGTTTACTTTATGAAACATACATCATCCACCCTCTTCTGTCATTTTAATTCCAGTCATATGACCGTTTGCTATGTAAAACTGACACTCAGTCGCTAATAAGTCCTTATCTCATAACTCTTCATGTTCCACTGCTAAATCAGCGGATAGTATCTCTCTGTCTCTCTCGCTTTCTCGCTCACTCTCCCTGTCTCTCTCTCTCTCTCACTCTGTCTGTATCAGCCTCTGTTTTGTCTGTCTCACTCTTCCCTGCCCGCCTCTCCCTCCCAGTCTGTCTTTGATAGGCTGATAGACGTTAGTGAATAGTACAGAGACTGACAGGCTGTATGAAATGACACGGAACTAAGAGTTAATAGTTGTACACTTTGTACTTTTGCACAATTAAATTAGTGATCTCTGGAACATAAACTTTCCCTAAGTTGCAGGAAAGAGTTCAAAGATAGCAGCTGTTGCTTTAAGTTTGTATTTGTTTGTGTTCCTGAGTGTACTTATTCAAACATTCTTCTCAAGATGTGGATACATAACCCAAACTTGGTAAAGTAAAGTTTGTATCCAAAATAACAACATGTCAAGTCAAGTGTGCCTTGACGTCTAAAAGTATGGTATAATAAGATTCATTATTATTGAAAGAAATAGCATAAAAGTCAGTCTGCGTTTTTATGTTTTTGGATGGAGTCATTTGATTTTAATTTCTTGACTTTTACTCCAATGAAATTCTAAGATGAAATGACTTTTAACGATTATTCATGGTTCTGAATTCCTGTTTTCACTTTTACAGTTCTGACTGTAGGTGGCAGCGTAGTTGGAGTTAAATCCAGGGCTCTGCACTGTCTTTCTCTTTTGTGTGTGTTGTAGTGTTTATTGCCTGTGTTCACTCATCCTGTTTTTTGGCAGACATCCAGAGTCAGCAGATGAACTTTAGGACATTAGATATCCAACTGTGCAACCTAACTAGTGACCTTTGATCTGGAAATGTATGGTGGTGTTAGAGGAAGTTTGAAGGATCAAAGATGAGAGAAAGAAGGCTAAAGAGGAGAATGAGCACACACACACAGGTCAAAGCTTACAAGTTAAAATTAATTTTACCATAATAAGCACATTTCTACACGATTCAAAATGGAGGCAATTGCTTTTTTTTTAAGAGGTTTGTTTTGCACAAACGTTTTTTGTTCTTTTTTTTGAGACCTTTTTCTATAAACACAACACAAATGTCACGATCGCTCAGTGATATATAAATTTTTTTATATTTAAGTTTAAGCAGTCCATGTAACTTGATGCCTTATCATAACAGTTGAGGCAAATTGGTCCTGTGTCTGTCCCAAGAGCCCCTCTGTGCCTTGTTTTCGCTATATGATTTTCAAATTTGGTTGGTTTAAGCAACAATATTGCTGTGTCATAAATGAAGTGTGTCATTACTAATTTGTAGTTTTTCACTCTATTAGTGTTTTTTTTTGGGGGGGGGGGGGGTGGGTGTTT
>OMNV01009757.1:70269-137376 GCA_900303265.1 Brotula barbata | reverse complement strand
ACCCTCTCCCTACCTCCCTCCTTCCCTCCCTCCCTCCTCTGTCTCTCCTCCCTTCTTCTCTATTGTTTATGTTCTCCAGCCTCTGGAAGTGAACTCAGTATGCAGAGTTGCTGCTTCTCTTGTAAGACAACTAATGACTGGGTTGTCTCTCTCTGTCTGTTTCTCTCAGTGTGTTTCTCTCGTTGTCTCTGTCTCACTAAGTCTTCTTATCTCACAACCTTTGCTCCGTTGATTCAACTCAGTGCTGAGATTCCTTTACGTTACTGTATGAGCTCTGGAATAACCAAGAAAGCTGCTGGACTGAGGGGATTTTAATTCAGAGAAAGTGACACACTGCTCACAGGTACTGTGTGTGTGTGCGTGTGCGTGCATGCGTGTGTGAGAGCGAGAGAGAATTACAGACAGACATTAAAGTGCGTACTCTTCTAACTTGCAGCGTATAGTCTTCATAGTTTCTTTCAAAATATAAATTAACGATTAAACGTACATGTTGCCTTTGTGCAATTATTATGACCTGTTTGGAATAAGAGCACACAGAATTCCTATTTTATGTATATTATGTAATAACTTTATCTTTTGTCTGTCTTAGAATCTGCTCATCACAATATCAATATATCAGTCTCTTTTATAACCTGAAAATATTGAATATAATCCTCTTTTAAAAAGCAAGAACCTTTGGAGACTTTTAGCCAAAATTAGGGAACTACTCAACTTTGCATACCCGGATAAGAACTTTTAAAATGGTAGCCTTGATTGTTATTTATTTCTCCAATATTAGGCGAAGCCTTCCAAAAATGCAGGAATCACACTTTGTGCTTCCAAAATTGGACATCTTATAAATAAATTGTTGTTGTTGTTGTTTAATAGCATTGTTTTGAGATTCCGTGACTACAGGTGTACTGTTAAATGAGTCTGTTGTCACAGCTTATTGAGTGCACAAAGTATTCTAGATTTTTCAGTTTTGCTTAGTATTTCGGTTCAGTAATTAAATGAATTAAACTTGTTCAGTTTTGGGAAATACCTTTATTACTTTGATCATTTTGAATGTCCTAAAGTATGAACCTTTAACTTTAAAGGTTCTATTAGTATTCATGTACTTACCTAACATTGAATTCCAGACAGTAGAGAGTCTGTGTGTCTGTCCCTGCCTTCAGTCATTAGCACTGCCAAGGGGTCGATCAGCTGTGTGTGTGTTTTGTATGTGAGAGAGAATGAGCAAGGATCTTGTTGCTGCAGCGGCTCTAATTAAATCAAGATACATTATTTACTGAGTATGTAAATTAAGTATAGTTTGACTGATTTTGGGATGATTTTTGTGGTTAGATGAGATTTAAAAAACTTATGGAAAATGCTGCAAGTGGGATTGGAACAATGAAAAAGGAAAAAAATGTGTCAGCAATCTGTGTGTCTTAGTTTGTGAAATTTGTTTTTTAGTCCTTTAATGATGGGTAAAATGATACTTCATGTCACTGTTCCCATTTCATAGAGCAGGTTGTATTTTCCAACCATTCATATGAGAAGTGTTTTCTTAGAGAAAACAGGAGCTTTTGATTTATTTTAGTCTCATGCAGGATCAGCTGAAGCATGCTACAGTGAACATACAGTATTGTCTGCCATCATTGAAGCAAAGCTGCCTTCAAGGCAGCGTGGGAGATGCTCTTAGTCGGGAAAATCATTCATCTGGAGAAGACAGACTTAATCTGCACTTGGAATTCCTGTGAGGAAGAATTCAAGTGGGAAAATCAGACCCAGGCGATATTTCTCACAAATTTCTGACTTGTAGTCAAGGTGGAAAATTTTCTCAAATCCTTTTTTTTCGGTGAAAGTTAAAAAAAGCAGCATGATGTGCAAAAGTTAAAGGAGGCCACTATTTGTAGTCTTGCATTAATTCTAATTACTCTTATAAATATGCTGGTGCAAGATATTAGTTTTGCAAGTAAGTTTTTGCAGTAGACCTAAAGCCAATAGTGAACTGCAAAGTAGCCCATATTCATTTGACATAATGAATCGTATATAAAGCCTCTGAAAATGGAATTACACCAGCAAGGTGGCATAACAACATGGTAGCAAACATAAGCATCTCTTTACTTTACCCTTAACCTCTGAAAACATCGAATTTAATAAGGTTGCATTTAGTTGATCATGCTAACTTGTTGTACAACAAGTCCCAGCATTATTGTACTAAATGTTGATGAGTGCACACTCATCAGTAAGAAAATGAATGGAAGGGAGACCAAAAAGGGAAATCCTATACTGTTATTGTTAATTACAACAGTCAATTTTCAGTTTCCAGTAATTAAGTGAACACTGGAGCAAAAATAACAACTTGCCCCTGTTAACCAGAATGAAAACAAGCAGAGTTATTAATCTTTGTCTTGTTTGCAGTTTTTTTTTGGCAAGAACAGAGGACATGGATGAAAGGCCTTGGTTAATGATGAAAAGCACACAAAGGCAAGAGCAGGAGAGCCCAAGGGAGAGAGGAGTATACACGATCACATTTATAGCAGGTTAGGAGGAAACATGGGAACACAGAGGAGAGGAAACGAAGGAGGGGGTGAGGAGGTTAAGGTGAGGTGGAAAGTAAAGAGAGAGGGAGAAGCATGTGTCAGCTATCAGAGCACACTTTTTGCAAATGCACTTCACCTCATCAAGCCAGGCTGGTACACACAACCACATCTTTCAAACTGTAGGGGAGCTTCCAGCCTGAAAATCTGGTGGCTATTCACAATTTACTCCTATTTCTAATGACTTCATTCATCTTAAAGTCATTTTACTGGGCTACACATCATTTTCAGATTACAAGTGGCAGAAAATGGAAGGTACAGTAAGTGCTTTGGTCAGAAAATCTGATTCACGGTGGAATAATGTTGTTGTCCGTAATCACTTTTTTATTTAAGATTTTATGGTAATTGTCAGAAATGCTGTGAGACGATACTGGCCAGACTTCCATTATGATTAGGAATTTGTGTTTTCCATAAAAGAAAACAAACCATTTTCTCATTTGGTTTTGATGGTATTGCATTGTGAGCGCGTTAACTTGAATACAGTGAGATTTGTGTGTTGCGGATGTGTGTAAATCTATGATTGAAGCCACATTTTTGGTTTGTTTTTGTCTGGTTTTAGTCCTTTCCTCCATCCTTGTGGGTGGTTTGACTCTCATGTGGTTCTAATTGAATTGTCTTGCTTCCTGGTATTGACTACGGCCCTCAAGTGAAAATCTAAAGGAAAAACTGGAGGGGGGTGGGTGGTTCCAAGAGACAAAAGAGTTTTATGTGAAACACTTGGAGAAAAAAAAGAAAGTCTTTCAGTGACAATAGCTCACAAATGACAAAACATCCATAAACTCTTTCATCTGGGAGGTGTGAATGGAGCTTTGGCAGAGAAAGAGAAGGTGAAGATCGGGCAGAGAGTGAAGTTGAACATGCTCTCCCAGAGACTATGCATCACTGGGCTATATGCTATATATATATATATAGCATATGCATCTATTACAGGACTTGAATTTCCTTTGGGATTAATAAAGTATCTGTCTGTCTGTCTACAGCGACTTTGAGATGCCTGTCTACTAGACTACAGGGAGGAAATCTAAACTCTTATTCTAATTTAAAGGCTAACTGGGTTATTCTTGCTAACGTATTCAAATGTTATATAAGGTTATAAAATTTGAGAAAAAAAGTGACGAACAGGTTCATTTGTCCGTGGATGTAAACAGTCATAAATAGATTGAAATTGGCATAATGTTGACGTGAACGTACTCAGACCAGTAGGTCTATATAAGGGGCGTTCAAACTATTTTGGCCCTGACTCAGAAGCAACTTGTTGATGTATCAGCATGGGGACTGTTGATGCACATACAGTACATACCACAAACACACCAGCAGGTCATATGATATACAGCCATCTTTTCCACATCACTGACTGCCATCCTTGCCATGGACACCGAGCACAAATACCCTTGACTTTAAAAGAAAGCTTCAGTAGCATATCCCTTCCATATGTTGGCTAATGTAAATGTGGATTTGTTTAGTATTTGTGCTGTCTAGTAAGCTGGTGATTGTTGGAGCTGATCTGTCCTATGTCTGGATCTGGTGCACAGTCGTGTGTGTGTGTTTTAGTGGTTAGTGGGCTAAACCTTTTTAATATCATAATACAACATGAGTAATGTCATCCAGATTCAGATTTGGAATTTTGAAACATTTCCCGTTATTACTTAAATTGAGCTTCGGCGTTCTAAAGTGAAAGCTCAGTTTTGTTCTAATTTAGTAGCTGATTGATCGAGTATCTGAAATTCCTCAGGCTTTATCTTTGTGGTTACTCCGTGTGTGTGTCTATGTGTGCTGTTGGACACAATCACCAAGCACACATACTTGTTTGACAGGGTGAACAGGTCGTGAAATGTGGACCTCAGATCTGGAGTGTGTTTATCTGGTTCTTGTTAACCTGTGGCCAGTGTCCTCCTTCATCAAAGATGTTGCTGCTTCAACTCCCTCATGCTCACATTTCCCCCCGATATCTTACACCCTGCACAAAGTGTCAGTACAAGCATCATTTTCACGCTCAGTGCCCACATCTGAAAATGAGGAGTGGTCATAATGTTGGCGTGTTGCTATCGTGTGTGGTCAGACATTCCATGTTCAGCCCAAAACATGCCTATGATTAATTAGTGCAATTTTGCACCCCCTGCCACACTTTGTGCCGAGATATGGCACTGTCTAAATAGCAAAATAGACTTGGCCATGCCCCAAAGTGCCGGGCACTGTTATCGCGCCATAGATTGTTTGAATAGGTGCCTCAACTAAAACTTGGTCAGGAAAAAGTTGATTTCTCCATCTCTGTCCAACCTGTTGTTCATTATTCTGTCCATCCATTACTCTCCCCCAGACTCCCATGTTCATAGTCAGCTTAGTCTGCTTGGGGTGATGCCAGGAGCTGGTATACAACGCATGAGTGAGTCCCCTCAGACTAATGGGATCCTCAGCCGTATGTCTGCTGGAGCAGATAAAAACCTAAAATAAACTCCATCTGTAGTGGTTTTCAAGACTAAGCTTAAATGATGTCCTTAGGAAAGCCAAATCATTGCATATGTGAATGAAGATGAGACTTAAATTGGCGAACAATATTTACGTTGATGAAAGAATTTGATGAATGTGGCCGGTGGTGAGACAGATACAGAGTTTGATGCATTGCTTGAGAAGAAAGGTTGAACTAAAAAAAGAAAGGACCTCAGTACCAGACAGTTGCTATTTACAATGCAGTTTATAGTACAAAGGTTTTTGCCTTTGTGAAATTGATGGTTGCTTGATATGTATGATAAGCATTATAGACGATGCATCGATATACAGTATTTATGATCATTAATATTTCGGCTCCGTGGCATAAAGAGAAGAAAGGTAAATGCCTTTATATAAAAGGAGAACTTATGGTAATAGTTTTTGGTCTGTGCCATCATTTACTCCACTTGATTCTCTGCCTCTGTCCTCTTGGTAGGGAGACCACATGTGGGCGACCATGCTGGGTCAGAGCGTGCGGTTACAGCCGGTGCCCATCCAGAGCCTGTCTGAATTGGAGCGAGCCAGGTTACAGGAAGTTGCCTTATACCACTTGGAAGAGAGGGACTTGGACTTCAAGATCAGCATCCCCAGAGGTAATGTGTTAGACCTTTGTCGATTATGAACATCACTGGGAGAGTGTGTATGACTAACCACACACTGAAATTCTGTGCTGGTTTACATAGTCAGCCACTGGACAACTGCTTTAAAATATGATTTGTGTGCTTGATAAAGATGCTCCGTGCTGTGTGGCTGAACTGTAAAGCACTAAATCCAGTCCAACAGTGTAAACTCCGAAACACCTCTGGGACTGGGTTGTTTTCTCTCATGTTAGTTGGCTGCGGAAGGATTGCAAAGGTCAGGAGGATCACAGAATGCTAAGCAACATTGATTGCCGTGTGTGTGTTTATATGTGTGATGGTTGTCTTTGCGAGCTGCCATTAGCCCTTTTTCCTTTGAGACATTCTGGTATGTAAGTGTGTTTTCTCAGACTCTACTTCTCTCTGTGTCTCTGTGTCCTCTGTCCTTCTCTCTCATGGCTGTCAAGCCCCAAATTTCTCACCTTTGACCTGTAAAAGGCTTTGCTGATTGAGCGTAGTTTATATACGGTCTCCAATAAGCAGAGGAACTCAAATATAGTTCTTCCGTGTTCTGCATTTGGATTCCTAAAATGAATACATGTTGGAACTGGAAAGCAGTCAGAGGTAGTTTGTTATGTTGTCTTTTAATACCTCCCCATTCTTTTGTTGCTTCCATTGTAATCACCATTTACGCTCGTCTATTTGTTTGTTTTTTGGTGACCCATGACCTTCAATTCTCTAGTACCCAGTTCTTAGTGGGAACATTAAAAGTTGATCCCATTCAGTCACTCTTTCCTTTCTTAAATGTTTCTGAATCCCCTGAGTTTTTATGTGTGTTCCGTTAAAAATATCAATCTTATAAATATCTTATCTTGTCAATTCTCAATTTTATCGGGAAAATTGAGTGTCTGTGTGTGTGTTTTTGCATATTTGTTTCTGCCATATGGCCGTGACAGACATCTTGTACATCCTGTGAGAATCCACTTGCTCATTTTTGGGAAATTTTCCTCTGCTGGGATGATTGCTTGCTCCTTTCCCATCAAGCCAGGGTTAACTCAACAATAAGATGATGAGAGAGTCATGAGAGCCATTTTTGTGTTTTTGCTACATGTTGCCTCCAGGAGTCTGGCCCTTATACAGATAAATCCTCTGGCTTTTAGATTCAAGAATCAAGAGTCCCCCTCTGTGTAAGGCTTTCTGGTGCATGGGAAAGTTCAATATCAAATTCAATATCTAAGTGTATTTGAAAGAATACTCCAGATATTTCTCACAGATCTCACACACCACCCTGTGATCAGGTATGAAGTCTGTTTGTGCAGGTAAAAAACAAAATATAACTGACAAGATGAGGTTGACACAAATAAGATAACTGCTCATAGAGGAGTTCTGTGTGTGCGAGTGTGGGAATATTCCCCAAGTTTCTGCCCCGGGGGTGAAATCTTCACAGTCCACCATGATCTTCATGGTCTTTGCATCACCTCCTACTGCCCCCACCCCCCACCACTCTTTGCCTTCCTTCTTTCTGTGGCTTCTTTCTTCCTTTTTCTCTGTCTTTGGTCCTTTGCATCTCTTATCCTCTAATCCTACAACCCAACAGGAATCCATACCAGAAAGCCTCTGCAGTTTGTTTACACAGGCACACTTAACAATTGTTTCTGTCTTGGTGGAGTCCACATGCAACCATTTATGTTTTTGCGTGTGCATGAATGTTAGAGAGTGTATGATTGTTGGTATGTCTGGCACAGTCCCATGAATTCATTGTGAAACGTGTCCAAAGTTCTGAGTCAGATTTGCTGTTATTTGGTGCGGTGTGGAGTGGAGTGGGGTTGTGTCTTGTGCCCTGTTCTCCCTGCCACTGCCCCACAAGGACTCTCCTGATAAACTTTCTCTGATCCTCTGCGCATCCCTGTCTCTGTGTCTGCTCTCTGACATTATTATATTCCCATGCTCTCCCTGCTTTCCCTATCACCTGTTCCATTTCCTTCATCATCATTTCTGATCTCATGTTGCTGTCTTATTTCTTTTATCTGTTTACAACGGATACAAGAACTGTATGAAGAATTGCTCAAATCTTTGGGGTCTTTTGGAATAGAAACAGCAAAGCAAACAAACAGCTAAGTAAATTTGCCTGAAAGGCAGCAGAAAATACTTCAAAGTCCAGGATTTGTTATAAAAAAAAATCCAAAACTCTGCATCATGATCAGCTGAGGATGTGATGATGCTAACAACAAAAGTTGTGTAAGATTTCTTGCAACTGTTTGAATGTGTTATACTCGGTAACCCTGGCTGCTTCCTCTCTTTGCTTGTGTTGGATTGTCTCCTGTCAACACAGCTTTTAGGGCATTATGTAATGAGTCTCAAGACCATACACTGACCACATGCATGTATGTCCACACATACACAAACACAGATAAATGAGGGGTGTTGAGAGATTAGCCTGTGGTTGTGATGGTATGTGTGGGGTGGGAGGGGCAATGCTCTGTGGAAATAAACTTTAATTTCCGGTAGTCATGGGAATTTGACCCCGTTATCCACACACACATGCACAAGAGCATGTTATTCTGCTTACTGTCCTCTCTAACCTATTTTAGTGTTCTTTTGTCAATGGTGAAAAAATACCAAAAAAGCTTTATTATCTGCAATCCAAATGTTCCAAATGGGAAAATCTGGGATCTAAGAAACACCGACTGTTCTTCACAAGGGAAAAGCCTCAAGGTCGAATTAGTGCTTTCTAAACACAGCGTGACTAACACAAACAATGGTTTCTACTGGGTAAATCCAGTCAGAACAGGACGATGCAGGGCTTGTAAAACAGAAGACCTGACCTGAAAAGAAAACACCAACACACTGTACACACTCAGTCAGCTTATCATGCATTTGTCGCCCTCGTTAGACACACTTGTGTATATACAAAAAAGCAAAAAAAAACAAAACACTCATGCACATAGTTTTCCATTTTCCTTTGTCTTTCGTTGCTTGGGGCTGTGCAGCCATCAAGTAAAGGGCTATTTAAACAAACAGGCTTTATTGAAAGGGTCTTGTCTATTCTTAGAGTGGGCTCTGAACTGAAGAGGAGGCGCAAGCACTCAGATCAAAATATAATACATGAAAGAGAGCGAACAAGGGGTAAAGGAAGAGGTCGTAGAAAGGACAGTGTGAATTGAAGAAATTACAAGCATCCTGTAAAATAAAGTGGCCTCATAACAAGCAGAGGACACAATAGGATGATTGGAACAAGCTGAAGTAAATGAAAGACAGACGTCACAGAAACGCTCCATTTGTGAACGGAGAATGACACGGCCATCTTTGGTCATCAAAAGCACAGAAAGTTTGATGGATTTCTTTCTCTTTCGCAGAAACACGCAAACGGAGAAAGTCCCTGCGCAGGAAATTTGACTCCTTCTCCAAGGAAAAGAAAGAGCGAGGTGACTCCATCATCACACACACACACACACACACACACACACACACACTCGGGCACAGAAATATGTGTTTTGATGCAATGCCATGTGCTGGCACTGTTTGTGTGCTTTGAATGACCTTTTTCTTTGTGTGTCTGTGTTGCTCTGAAGCTCCTGTGACCTTACACCCACAAAGTCAGTATTTCCCACAGCAAAGAGCCTCGTTAAAACACACCGTTTCCTCTCTCAATTGAAACGACATCATCACCATTGACGTACTCCAGTGTTTGTAAAGCACACGTTGTTTAGGGGGGCCGTGCTGACTAAATGTGAATCAGCTTTGTGTTTTTCTCTTGCGTTCGCTTAGTGGTTCTTTCCTGAATTGCCTCAGCACAAACTGAGTAATCATTCATGCCCCTGCTCAGTAGTACATTTTACTGTGCAGTTTGCTGGAAGGAGTCTACTTTGCAGGCTAGGGACAGCTGATCAGCTCAACTGGTTTGGCCATCTTTGGGCACATTTCCTCAGAGGTATCTTAATATCTTTATTTACTCAGTATATCAGAGAGATTTGATCAGATGGATTTCATTCAGAATTCACAGATTCTTTAGTTCTGATGACACATTCTTCACATCACCATGTGTTAATCTGTCAGTGTGCTGCCATTGTAAGGTCACGTTGGCAGTCTGCCAATGTGACAACTCAAGAGATGTTCTCTATTCTCAGGTGATTATCACAGCAGGGCCAACACACACACACACACACACACACACACACACACACACACACACACACCACACACAGACTTATTTCCAGGCTGTGGATAAATCTCCTCTCCAGGGTTTTAGCTAAAGCTAACCCTGCTAATCAAAACACAGAACATTGGCACCTGGTAGTGATCTTGCTCCCTCTGTCTCTCTACTACTCGGAGCAAAACTTGGTTTGTAGTAAATTACCAAAGGGGTGGCATTACGCCTGCATGAGTGCCTTCCAGTGCATTTCCTGATTTATCGCAGCACACGCCTCTGTTCTTGTTTCTGACTGGTTAAACTGAAGAGCATGAACTATATTAGTGTGTATCTAAAGCCTACGTGCTGATTTGGTCACCTCCAACTGTAGAATGCAGCTCCATTTTGTCTAAAATAACCTGAGCTTTCAGGGCAGCTCTCTCTTGGGGGACATCCTCTCTCACTTAAATAAACACAGGTTCACTGAGCTCGATGCCCCAGAGGACCAATATTATCATCCAACTGCCAGAGCGCTGACAGAGAAATGGGCGGCACATGGAGCTGAAACCAAACAATGTCTAAATATGTCCTTCTCTAGCACTCCACAGTTAGAGGCCCAGGAAACCAGAGGGAAAACAATCAAATTTGGCACTCTAAACAGAAAAAGCAATGACGTTTCTAAACAACTAGAAAAGACACACAAACAGGGAGACAGCTGTGGGTTTTTTAGTAATTTTGCAAAATGAAACTGCTAATCAAATTGTATTATTTGTCAGCAGTGTACAAGAAGCTTAAAATCTGGAGTCAGGAAACAACTATATTTGTACAAAACATGGGTTAACATTGGAAGACATACAGTAGATGGAACAAGTGGCGTTTCTGCCATGTTGATGCTACTTATTCTGTAAAATAGTCCACAGCCTGTTGTGTCCTTTTATCAACATAGTGACTGTTATAATCTAAAATTGGTTATGTTTTGATATCATCTTCGGCCCAGTGATGCCTCTTTCCTGTTTTCATGGTGAAGCTATGTCCAAAACGGTTACAGCTGGGATGTGAAATGACATCACTTTATTTGAATATCCTTGTTAATGCAGCAAATGTGTTTGCACCAGAGCATTATATCTCATTTATTATGCCCTAAAAAGGCACACTGAAACAGATGCACACACATACACACATGCATAACACTTGTAATCATTTGTGTATCCATATGTACTTCAGAAAAAATAAGTAGTCGTTAAACGCTCAGACCACTGAGATCTCTAAGTATCTCATAGTTGTCCAAGCTGCCACAGCCAACAATTAAATCCTCAACTGTGACTTTAATGAAACAACACCTTTTCCATAGCAGCTGGCATCGTCATCGTAGCTGGATGCCAGGAAACACAAGGCTTTCAACAGTCAGGTGTCCCTGCCAACAGACGTCAGGCCTGAGAAATAAGCCCAGGCTTACTGATCAAATATGAGTTTTAAAAGGTCACTGTGTAAGACCCATTAACACATATCATCTATTTAATGGTTAGAGCTCGTCCCCATTGGTCCTCAGATTTGTGTTTATCTGAAATGTACCAGGCTGGTGTTGTGAGAACTGTCTCATTAAGCATCAATTCTTGTTTAAGTTCACATGAGCAACCATTGAATCACTACTTACTAAGTGGTTAGTAAGAAGGATATTGTTATTTTAAAATACTTTTTGAATTTAATAACAAAAGCACTTCCAGCCTCTGACACTGGTTAGTGAGGTACATTTTTTCTTTTCGCCTGTTGAGTCACTCACTGGGTAATTCCCATTAAAACATAAACACACTCGCAGCACACACACGTCTGGCTGTATTGATCATTTAAACATGCTGTATGATTCCCAGACATTTCACTCAAATATGTGCGTAGATAAAGAGAAAAGCACAAAGTCTCTGCAATCTAACGTGACAAGAAATGATGCTAACATCTGCAACAGCTTTGAGATATCCCACCATCGCACAAACAAACCAAAACATGGCCAAAAGCACAACCCCCTTTTGGCAGAAGTAACCATGAGAGCACAGCACTGAAATAGTTACAGCAGAGCATAAATACTTTGAAAACAGATATTATCTATGATGTCAGATAAAAGTACAAGCACGGTTAAGTGTGTCCATATGTGTGTGTATGTCTGTATCGGAAATAAGATCTTCCTCAGATTGAATTGTGATGAAATTCTAATTTCTACCGATGGCACAGTAGATAGTCATGTGGCCATTTGCTTTTGGTTATAGTGTATAACCAGTAGTCTCTTCATCTGCTGTGTGGATCGGAGCCAAGCCGTGAAGTTTTCGCCTAGTAAAGACCACAGGCGGCGTGGGTTAAATTTAGCAAGTATCCATTTGTTATCTGTTTAGTAAACAGTCTGCTGTGCCCTGGTAATGAATGCAAGCCAAGCAATTTTAATAGACATGAACATCCATTAACTTGTATCCATGGCTACAAGCTGTATGTTAGCCGTCAGCAGTTGGCAGCAGACCCACAATGCACCAGCCAACAAGCTTACGGTAATGTTTGAGTCTGATGGAGCCACGTGGATGATCAAAGACAGGTCAGGAAGAGAAATGAATAAATAGTTAAAGATCGTAGATGGGAACATAGTTTTTTTTCTTCTTAATGTGCTGTTAGGTTACATGTATTTAAAAAACAGACACATTTTCCCTCTAATTAAGAATATAATGATAGTGTAAAAGGTGAACTGTGTTGTTGCTGCTGTTCCAGCTCCCTTATAACCTGCAAGTTATTTCAGGCTGAGTCAATCCTGCGTCTTTATGGCATTAGGAGGCGTCCTGCCAGTCTGCCGCGGCTGTCTGACCTGGTTGAGACACTTCTCAGGGAGTGTGACTGTGGTGTGTGTGTGTGTGCGTGCATGTGTGTGTGTGTATTTGTTTCTGTGATCTCTCACCTTTCTGTTCATAGAGTTGTATTGATGGCAGAGTAGCCATAGCCACAAACATTGCAGATCAAACCCACAGACAGGATTCTTTATCAGTCTCTACTCTGCCCTTGCTAAGATCCCTTAGCATAGCAAACACTAACCGTAGCTGTCTCCGTCCATCGAAAAAAATTATGCTTTGACACCCTTGATATGTTTGTAATGTGTCCGGGGCTACAACACGTGATGTGCCAAAAGATATGAACACGGCGTCACTCCTGCACAAGTATACAAGTATTTCAAACCATTAATTTATCAGGTTATCAGTACTGGTGCTAAAACATTACTTGCCTTTGGAGTTTTTCTGCTCCCTATCGGTCATTAACATTCCACTTATTTGTGAACCTTTCATTACTGAGATAAAGGTAATGCCTCGGAGATGTGAACATTGGCTTCTTTTTGTGATTTTATCTACTTGTGCTGCAAAAGTGCATCACAATGTTCAGCCATAGCAGTGATTTACCTCCACAGTAGCCATGGGAAAAGTCTCCACTTGAGTTGTGATCCTGTTCCATGACGATAGAATACGATGTAAAGCTCACTACGCTTACTTCACAGCTGTATGAAGAGTTTAACAACAATCTGACTGCATTTATGATTCCTTATGTGTTAAAAAGTTCTACACTGAAGATAAAAGGTGAATCATTTTCCTGTTTGGGAGAAGAAGGACTTGTGATAGTATCAGCGAAGAGGAATGTGTTCTGTAAATATTACAGACCACAAATCACTGATTTAGAACACGACTGTTAGACACAAGACATTCATCCACAAGAATGTTTTTATTGGGACGACGAGATGAATTCTTGCTCTTTTTCATATGAAATGTATTTTCGTCCTCATAGTGATGAAAACTGCTTAACTCTTAACTGACTATTAGCTTTCAGCCTGGATGAAGGAAAAGGGAGAATATATTTTCCCTCCCTGCTATAGAACTGAAACCTGAGTTGTTTATTGGATATGTAACAGTTAAATAAGATTTCAATTTAATAATACTGACACTTTTAGCTTCCCTCCTCTTTCACTGAATAAATACATATTTTAATTGTATCCATCAGATCTGGGTGAGCCAAGCAAGGTTAGTATTTCCAAAATATGAAGGAAAGCAATGTGTAAGTCTTCACTTCCAAAACACTATAAATCCCCTTTTGGAAAGCAAATTATGGGTCCGTTCATTACCTTAAGTCTTTTTATTAGAAATATGGAGGAACACAATGGCTATGCCAGTTACATTCAAAGTCAACAGAATAAACCACAGCTCTTGGCAATAGAGCTGCACTTTCAAGCCATTTTTTTATTTTGTGTAGACTAATGATGGAATATAAATTTCCAGCCCTTGTTCGTTTTTGTCATTAAATTTACACTAAAATGACAGCAACAAACAAACCGTCTCATATCCCAGTTTGCATGTTTTGTTAAATGTTTCTATCTACTGACTATAACGGCAAAAAATAACAGCTGGGCATGAAGTCACTTGTAATATTAAACCAAATAAATATTTTTCTTCTTCTCCTTCAGAATTGGCTCCCAAGGCCTTTGGCATCCCTCTCTCCCAGGTCATCATCAATGATCAGGCCTTCAAACGGCAGCAGGATGCGCTGAAGGAGAGCAGGAGGGACTGTCTGGACCTGGAGGCCAGCATCCTGTGCTTCAGAGCTGAGAAGCGGCAGTTTTTCAACGGGAACAAGCCGCTGATCAGCTCCTCCGCCATCGCCGGGGGAGGTCCCAGGTCTCCGTCCGCAAAAACGGTCACGTCGGCATCGCTTTTCGAAGCCCAGAACAAACCACTACCACTGTCACCCACCTTCCTAGATAACAGCGGCAGAGGACAGAGGAGAGTAAGACAACTGAATACACACATTAACACACACATGGTGCTGTTGTAGTCTGTAAAATACACAATTCAATTCATTTTCTTTCATTTAATAGTGACGTTTGAACATTTTATCCGTGAGAATCAGTTAATTTGGCCTTTGATTCTGCTTCAGTTTCTGCATACGCAACATGCAACAACATGGACTTGAATTTCTTCGCTGTTGAAACCAAGTCCTCCTTTAATCAAGAGGCGTGTGTGTGTTTTTAAGAGATTTCCATCAGCATTTCTAGGAAACCAAATGTTCTTAATCAGAATTGCTCATCTGTGTGCTTGCTCCTGCGAGTGTGTGTGTGTGTGTGTGTTTGATGGTTTCTACACAACCCCTCCGTGCTTGTGTCCATAACAGTTGTTAGGTTATTTTCTTCACAGAGTTGGAAATGGTTGTTACGTTGAGCCTGTAATAAATGTGGTTATAGCAGAGGGCAGCTATCAAGTACAGCAAATAACACACACTTACTGAGGTAATACTGCATATACAGTACTGCATGGATACGTGCATATTTGCTGACAGTGCCATGTTTAAGATAAAAGTAGATAATAATAATAATAATAATAATGATAATGTTTACTCCGTAAATGAATACTTGTAATGCAGTCAATGCTGATATTCAAAGATAATATTTCAGCATTGTCTGCCATCACCCAATCAGCATGAAGGTTTATTAAATTGAAGAGTATGGTGCAGATTATTATAAACATTTCAAACAATTAATTTAGAGGACTGTAGCCTTGACGGCATCTACGTTGTCTCTGTCGATCGGTGTTTCCCCAGTTTATCTTGTTTTTTTATTTTACTACAAAAGCACAGCTTGGTTGGTAGACTGAGACACAGAGAAGGCATCCCCATCTGTCCTAGGCTAAATGGGACACTGACTCATCCTCTTAAAGCTGTCGGACCATAGCTGCCAGTTGTTTACATATCTGACGACGGACACGCTCTAAGCAGGCGATCTTTGGTATGACGGAGGAGCAGCGTCCCGGTGTTCCTGCCGTTATAGAGAGCAGGCAGCAGGAGTGAAGGCTGACATTAATGACTGGATTGAGAAGGCAAAGGAGAAGGGGAAATTTAATGTAAAATTTCAGAAGTTTATTTTTTGTTTGGTCAATGAACCCAACAGTGGAAGCAGAAAAGCCAGCCAGACCCTCTTTCTCGAGAACTCTGAAGAGATTTTGTGTGTATAGAGCCCTTTGAGCAGCCAAGTTGGAGGTGAACAGTGCTTGAGCAGCAATGCCTGAGTAAAAACTTGAGCTGCTGTACTCTCAACTTTACAGAGTAGAATTTGCTAGTAACTGCATGGCTCCGCCCCTCAACTACATGACGATTAAGGACAAGAGAGCGACTGACATCTATTGTGCAACACTCGTGTGGTCCCACAAGGAAATCAATTCAACCAAATTTCCATAAAGATGCAAGAGGTTGCACATCTCTTTGTGTAGTTTGCAATCCCCATCAGAAGTCTTGAAACCTCTTTCCCTTGGGCCTGATGAATCAGAAATGCTTGGTCTTGCTCCACTGAGAAATTCCTGATCCACTAGACAAAATCTACCAGGAACAAGAGCTAAAAAAAATGGATCAGGACCTGCAGTTCTAGCTCCGGAGAGGATTCAGCTGGCCACAGTTAGACAGCCACCCCACAACATTCCTGGGGTTAAGGGACTTTATTTATTTCACAACTGCTGTTAGCGAAAGTTTCCATCTTTTATCTATTGACCTGATCCACACGTCAGCCGCTGTTTTTCAACAGCTCTGAATTGCGACGCCCGTTTTTGTATGTGTAGTCTTGATACTACACATGACTGCTGCTTCCTGCTGTTTGTATGTAAACTGTCTGAAGTCCTCCTTTGCTTCTCTGTACTCAACATCCAGGTGAATTTTATCTGTGAAATCACTTTGCTATATATATTCGCCTAAACGTGTGTATTCCTTTGGGCCCTGAGAGACTTAGACTGATGATCCTTGGTTTAAGAGGCTTAATGGAGACAAATAAAGATCATCGGAAAAAACTTCACACTTTTCAAATCCAATAAACATCACAATGCTGAAGTGTCGCTTCTTGATTGCAGCAATGTTGGAAAATCCACATGCCCTTCACAGGCCATAAAATGTGATTTATGAGGCTGTGGAATTCATGTTCAGATCCAAAGATATCTATCAGAGAGCATCATCAGGATCATCCTTTCATCACTATTCCTTCATTTATTGTCCCAAATCATTTTCCATTTTATTGCTCTACGTGCTCATCTTTTTCCACCCTTTTTGTCAGGTCCTATAAACCCTTTTCCATCACTCTCGAACTTTATCTTTTTCAAATCCAGCTGGCTGTCAGCCAGAGAGAAAAGGAGGTGAGGTGCTTTGGACACAAATAATCTGAACTGTGAGTTAAATCCCCACAGTTTGCAATCTCCCATTCAATTTTTCCAATTAAATCTCTCTTTGTCTCCTAGGGGGGTCTGTCAGTGGACTCCATCTCAGACCTTGTCGAGAGCCAGTCTCGCCTGCTGGAGGCACTGCAGCTGTCTCACCCAGCTGAGCTGGAGCTGAAGAAGTCTTCAGGCGGAGGTTCCTCAGGCAGCAGGACCCAGACCAAACTCAGTCTGAACCCCATTTACAGACAGGTTCCCCGAGTCCTGGAGAGATGCTGTAGTCACATTGAGACATACGGTGAGACCCAGAACACAGTCAGACCACTTGGCGGCCCTTCTCGTCTTCTGTAGTCACTAAGTGAGTGCCATTTTATCTCCACAGGCCTTCAGACTGTGGGGATTTTCAGAGTGGGGAGCTCTAAGAAGAGAGTCAGACAGGTGAGGAAACTTCCTGATTCAATATGGGTGAATGAGTGTTGGATAATCCTGGTCAGGTTATTCAAAGAAACACGACTGATGCTTGATTGATAATCTCTGAGCGTCCTGCTTAATCAGTGCACAGGCAATTCTACAAACAGAGCTGCAGAGGCTTTCAACAAATAGGTCTCTATTTTACTAACTGCTTTTCTGTACGTGAAAGTGCTCAATGTGGCCTGAAAGTAAATTTTTGACATCAGCTGTTTCACAGGTTCACTGGCCGTGTCCAATCAGCTAAAAGCTCGCTGGCTCTGCAATTCACGAAGAGAAGTAACGTTTGGATGGTTTGTAAAGTAAAATTTAGAAAAAAAGAACAAAAATTTAGCAACCTTCACTGTATTTACAACAGGAATATCTTGGAATGACATTTAGTAAACATTGCTGGGTTTTCTCCCTTCACTCTGGTTTACTCCCACCTCTGAAGACATGCAGTTTAGGAGAACTGGAGTAACTTACCCATAGGTGTGAATGGGAGTGTGATTGAGTTGTCAGTCTGTGTCGGCCCTGCGACGGACTGGTGACCTGTCCTGGGAGAACCCCGCCTTTTACCCAGTGATTGCTGGGATAGACTCCAGCCCCTCCGGGCCCTGACATGGACGAGCATTATTAATGATGGACGGATGCTGAGATGTTGGAAAGTGAATGAGTCTAATTAAACCTGCTTGAGAGGACAAATAAATGAAAATAACAGCAGTGTGGCCCTTAAATATATATAAAATTCCACTGTAGTTTCTTTGTAGTGTGGGTTAAAGATGACAATTTTGAAGCATCATGAGTTCAGTTCCCAGTCATGTGAGTCATCCCGGGTCACTGTCCCCTGTTTCCTGTTACTCTCCTCTCTGAGTTGGAATATCATGAAAATAATCTAAAAGTGAAGAGTTGCTGATGTGAGGTATCCTGTTTTTGGGGAAATTGTGCCCATCAGCGGAAGGTGACCACTGTTTGACCTCTGTGTGTTTTCGCATGTGTCCTGCTTAGCTGCGTGAGGACTTTGACGTAGGTATGGATGTCCAGCTGGACGAGGAGCAGAGTGTTCATGATGTAGCAGCTTTGCTTAAAGAGTTTCTAAGAGACATGCCGGATCCTCTGCTGTCCCGAGAGCTGTACCCCGCCTTCCTGCAAGCCAACCGTACATACACACACACACCACATAGTAATCAGTAATCATAGTCACGCGTTAACAGGGCCAAAAGACAAACTGGAAACCTTGATTTGTCTCTGCTGCAGAACTGGGAGGTGAAGACCAGCTGCAGTACCTACAGCACCTCCTCTACCTGCTGCCACCGTGCAACTGCGACACCCTGCTCCGCCTCCTCACGCTCATACACACTGTGCAGAGCTACGCACAGGACAGCGTAGGGACCAACGACGAGGAGGTCAGTCCATAGATTCATGAAATGTTTTTTTTTTCTGTTACACGTCAAGTAGCTTTGGTGACGCGTTCGAGGACTCTCAGACATGTTGGCTGTAGAAAGGTTTCACATTTCCAAGATATTTCGTTGAATAATCAAACCCTCATGGCTGTAATTGAGTTTCTCTCAGAATATTGCAAATCTTTGATCCAAGACTGAGGCAGATTTGCACTATTATCAAAATATAAACATAGCAATGGCTGAAAATTTCTTATAGATATAATATATAACTAATAGCAATGTCTAACATGGACATGAGACAGTTTGTCATTGTATCGTCTAAATCAGTAAAAGTGATGAAAATCTCCATACAGATTCCAGGAAATAAAATGACTGCGGCTAACCTGGCAGTGATATTTGGGCCAAACCTGCTGCAGAAGGAGAGAGGAGGAGGAGGAGACGTCAGTCTGCACGGGATGGGCATCGAGGACAGCACGGGCATCATTAACGTCACCCTGCTGCTCATAGAGAACTACAGACGCCTCTTCACCGTAAGTCTCCCTGTATTCATCACATCAAGGAGTCAATTAAGACTGAGACTGATTCAGATAAATATTCATATTCGTTACATTAGTTCATTTACGGCCACGAACTCGCATTTGATTATCCACACAGTTAAAGACAACCACTTTTATTCACTAGGCAATTTTATTCTGACAATTCATGATCTTAGTCCAAGAACATTCTGTTTGGCATTTTGGTCAAAACTGAATTCCCCCTTGAACTTTGTTACATTGTTGTGGTATTATTTTTGTATTTTTAAAATTATAAATTGTGATGACTGTGTGTATTGTAAGTGCTGAATGTAGAAATGTTTGAAACAGGACACACAGAATTGTTCAGTAATGCTCTATTTTTCAATTGTGGTCTGCCTCTTTGTTTACACTTTTTCACTGTAAATACAAATCTTGTGTACATATTTTGTGCATATTTGTAGGGTTTGATTGTCAAACACTTGTGGTCAACTTGCTCGGCAGCCATTTAATTGTTCCTAAAACCGAATCACTCGACAAGACTGTCCTGACAACATAAATTATAGTCCCATTAGCAAACACTGCAGTATTGGAATGTCTTCAAACAGCAGGAATGTCATATTGACCTTTTAAAAGATTTATTTTCACCTTTATTACATCATCTCAGACTAATAATCCAGTCAGAATTTTGAAAATGCAAACTGTTTTATTCAGGTGTCTGCCGAGCTGCAGCAGGAGGTCCTGATAAGTCTGATCCAGACCGACCCAGACATCATCGACTACCTCCTCCGTAGGAAACTCAGGTAACTGAAAACCAATGACACGGGCCGAACCGATCAGGTTCACACAGACCGAACAATCGTTCAGCCACTTTGTGTTTACAGTGGCAGTCATCTAACAGCGGAGGGCAGCGTTGAGTCGGGGGGTCGTCGGGACACCGGGGTGTCTCTGGACTCTGTGGGGGCGTCCAGCGGCAGTCTGTCCTCATTGGAGCCCCCGTCGCCCCTTTTCCCTTCGGACGCGAACGGCGGTGAAGGCAGCCTGTCCAGCGAGGTTTTCATCAACATTCTCAAAATGAACCAGAACAGGAAGCGGCAGGAAACCAGATACGGTAAGTGTGGTTACACTCATCCTCCTCACCTTCACCACCTTCCTCTTGTTAGGTACTCACCCTGCCTTCCTTCGCTTTGTTACCTAACCTACATGCCGGCACAATATTGTCATAACGCACACAACATTTTGGAATTTTACGGTTGTATCGAGACCTCTGTGGGAAAGCCCTCATGGAATCCATAGCAGTGTTTCAACTAAGTAGGTTGGCGACATGGAAAGAGTCCGCCCTCACCAGCCCGACAGAGCCATCTTGGGTGCTGGCCAAACCAACACACCGGTCCTCAGCGGTTTGCTGTGCCCGGCAGCATTCGCCGCTTCCTATGTGATGACAGAAGATGTGTTAGTAGCAGTTTGTAAACAATGAGTATACAGAAGGAGGACACATACCAGCGTGATTGAAACTAGAAATCTTTAACAGCGAACAAGCTAAAACATGAAACTAGAGGCAGAATGAGGATCCAAACTATCACTGAATTTAGCAACGTGTGACTGAAACGATTCCTCAACTAACTCGATTACTAAAAATCAAGGCTTTGTTAAATCCACATAACTACATACAGTCCACTGTGTTAAATGGATGTGACATGGTCACGCAGAATGGAGGAAGAGAGAAAACAGCAAGTGGCCGTATGTAGAGAGACACTGAAGGAGCTTTCATGACACGTTGACTTTGTAAACTCACTGTCTTGTGTGCGTGGACTCTTGTTCCGTTCTTCCTGCCCCAAAGCCTCTATGGAGACAGCAAAGGTTCACGTTGAAACCGCGCTGCAGTTAGACTGAAAGATGTGCAACTTAGAGGCAACGCTCATTTATTATTGCTTCTGTTGTTATTTATGCCTTAGTTTTAAATATGTGTATGTTTGAGTACTTTTTAAACGTGATTTGACATACATTTATTAACTCGTTTTTGTATTTTACAAAATGTTTTCTTTAAAACCCAGAGTGTATAATGTCACTAAATGGGTTTGGATTATCAGATAATAAAAATATTGGAGGCAATTCAAGCACGAAGAAAGCAAGAATGTTTTTTCAGTTTAGTTTTTTCTACAAAGGAAACAAACCTGTCATTTTAAGAGCTTATTTTCCCCTTTGCTTGAGTAAAAAGCAACAGTAAAAATACAGGTAATGTCCATCTTGGTGAATTTTACTTTACAAACGTAACTATTTGCTCTCGGTTTTTCTTAGAATTTCTTATCCGATTAGTCGATTGATGGAATAATCGATAGCTGCAGCCCTAAATGTGGCAATAGTACGTTCAAAAATGCGATGTTAGTGCTGACATCCTGTTGGCCGAAGACGTATCCTTAACTTGTAAAGTATAGATAACTGTTAAAGTTCTAATCCAAACATACGCCTCCACAGTGTCGCTATCTTACCTCTTCATCTCTTCCGTCTTCGTCCTGCAGGGGAAGCTGAGGTTTCTTCGAGTAAATCCATCCGTCACACGCGTCAGTTCCACTCCCACCACAACCTGCTCAGCCTAACCCAGACTTCTTCCTCGAGGCTACACGGTCAGGATCCCATCCAGGACCAAAGACCTCCTCTGAGCTTGACCCTCGGGAGGGACAGCTGCTCCAGTCTGACTGGGATAAACGAGGCCAGTATCTGGGTGAGACAGACGCCTCAGGGTGGGAACAAAACTTCACCCACCTCAAACTTCTGGGACTTTTTCACTGGGAAATCTTCAAGCTCAGAGACGATTGTATGATGAAGACGTGGGACGTTACAGCTGTGTTGGACAGACTCTGTAAACAAGCAGATTGTTACTTTGTAGATTTCAATAAGTATCTTTGAAGACATTTTACAGTTTAAGGCATATTAGAATTTCCCACTTTAACGTTTCTGGATCTCAGCATGAAGAAACCTAAGAGCTAGATGAAAGAAAACAGCTGATGAGATGTACATACTTTTAAAACGCTGCATTTTTACTTGTACAATTTATCTATAACTGCATGTTCAACATTTATTTCAGCTTATTTATACTGAACGTGGTTGTGGCTTGTGCGTACCTGCAGTAAATCAGATTAATGCAGATTCCCTGTGTCAGTAACAGATGTCTTTTATGAAATGAACACGCGTGGCCTTTTCGGGCAGAGCTGTTCACATACAGGTCACTTACAAACATGATGGTACACTCTTGGACAGACACATAGGATCTTGATTACTCGCTTTTCTTGAATAAGAATTGAACATTCAGGCTAGCCACGTCTGATGCACGCTGGGTGTTTTTGGAACGGTCTGTGATGAGTGTCGTGTGGTTACGCATGGCTGAACGGCACTACAGAGGAAGCACAGGCTGGTGGTATTGGTGTATTTGAATTGAAGGCTGAATACGTAACTTTATCCATGTACTACTCATTACTAAATGAACAGAAGTTCCAGTATTTTCACTGAATTGTTTCTGCTCCTTTGCACACACCTGACGTCTGTCGCAGCTCCCCAGGCTCACTCACTGTTTGACATTTTTAATAATGGAATAAAAGTTCAAAAGGTTTGCCTGTCCGATTAAAAATTCAAAGACATTAAAAGTGAAGCCTGTGTTGGAGGTTTTGTCTAAAATTGTAATGTTGGAATACTTAGAACATAAAGAGAATTTGTGACAAACTATTAATTAACGGTTGGCGGGCTGGAGATGTAATTCATAACGTGAAAACTATCAATCAAAATGGATCCAACCAGCAGTAACACTGAAGCAGTATTATGTTTTACTCTATCAGATGAAGAATATTCTTATACTATACATTCATTCTGATAATCAAAGTAACATTTTTAAGGACCCCAAACTCATTAATGTTTGCGAATAACTGACTAATAAATTTCACCTGCAAAGAGAAGCAGACGTTTTTATTTCCTTCCTTAAATTACAGTATATTACTTTGTATTTTTTTAATATTATAATATGCATCTATATATAGATTAATCTGAGGACATTTAATTCTTATTCATAAAAGGCAGGTTTTCATGTTTCTACAATATTCATGTCATGTGAAGAAGTTGTACAATAATATTTGTAATCTTTCCTCTTCTGACTCTTCAGAGAAACTTAACATTTGTGCTCAAACATAGACACATTTTCCTGGAAAATAAATAATTCAACATTGACTCTCTTGTGCCTCTTTGTTTACTGTATCTGGGATTTTGGTTGGCCTTTTTTTTAATCTGCACAATGAACATTTTCAAACAAAATGACTGAAGAGATATGAGCCAAAATCCCTCCAGTGGTTGATGATGTCACTGAAAGCTCATTGTGTTCAGTTTGTCTTCAGATCAAAACAACTCACTAAAACCAATAATCAGCTGCATCAACTGTTCAACCTGTTTATTTTAAGTTTATTATTTCATTGTCTGCTAACAATAAAGACACATCTGTCACCTAATTCAAGTTACTAATGATGTGGCCCAGAACCACATAAACAACACAGCAGGGTTTCAGAGGGTCTGTGAAGTTCATAGAATGCCAATTCAGAGAAGAGCTACATTCTCGATTTCACCGTCACGAATGAGTCTGGACCACAGCAGTTAAATATATATTTCTAATAATTAGGGATATTATTTCATGTGGTCCCACATATAGAAGAAGCATTAGCTGCACAAATTTGTTGCATTACAGCAAAGCAAAACTAGTTCTAGCCCAGTAAATGTTAACAAAATTAGCACAAAACGCTCTTATTTGATAAGATTTGACATTCTAATGTTCTGTTCTGCTATCCTGCTGTTATTTTTCATTTTTACGCCTGATGCCCTGATGTGATTTGTACTTTGAACTCATTGTTATCCTCCACATTGAACACTGTTACTTAACCCTATTCTTTTCTAACATATATTTATTTTTTTGTAACTCATATTCTAATAATTTAGAATATATTTCTAAGTATTCATCTTTTAATTTTATTTGTATTTTTTACTTTTAATGTTGCCAATTCTAACATCTGATCAAGGACTGCTGATGGAAATCTAATTGTGTTAACTGTGTCTTACATTACTATGTAATGTTCCTGACAAAGAAAACAAATAAATATATAAACAGAGCTGCAATTTATCACTCTGTGTCATGCGTCATTTTATATGGTTAATAGAAAAGAAAATCCAAATCTAAACCCTCAAAATTTACATTTATAATTATTGGTAAAATCCTTAATATTATTGAGTTACAGTGGTGTTCGAGTAGCAACATAAACACTTCCACAGTAAGGTTTAAGTTACCGTATAAACATCGTTGATTGTCATTTATTCCATAGTTTTTGCATTTGAGCTTTTCCGTGCGCGTCAGATGGAATATGATCGAACACTGCCCCCTGACGGTGATTTAGTATAATTACATTGATTGGAAGACGCCAGTTTGGTAGGTTCCAAAAATCTTTTTGATATTGACGAACAAAGTGAACATTACCCACAGAAATAACACAAAACATTCCGCTTCAGTCTAAAGATGAAAATCGTTTCACATACCTGTTCCAATGGGAGCACTTTGACGGGTTTGGAGCGGACAAACTCATTCAATCTCTGCTTCCACGGAAACTGCAGCAGGTGCAGCTCATCACATGTGATCGACACAATTGACCAATCAGAGAGCCAGGATAAACGACAAGGGCGGAAACGGAATGAAAAAACAACACTGATAAAGTTATACTCTTATCATTACTTTTTAACCCTTTGAGCCTTGTTTGTAAATTATCTGTAACCTTTCTGCAATGTGTGGGTTGATTGATAAATTTTAAACCTTACACGCAGGGTTATGATTAAATCATCATCAATTAATAAAGGCGCTGGCTTGATGTCTCATGTATGGTTTTTGTAATATGTTCTTTTATTTTTGCCTCGTTTTGTGTCTAATCTGCACTGGTGTACTAATTATCAAATCCAAATGAAAACACAACACGGAGGACTTAACTGAGGAACAAAATTACGGAGCTACTTTTCTTAACTCACAATTTTGTTGATTTGAGCCTTGTTGAGAACATCACAGACTAACTTGACTTGAGCCATTCCCCAACAAAAGATGAATATACAATTAGTTAGAGAAAGTAATAACGACCAATGATTAGTTAGACGTGTGGAACTTGAGACTTCCTGCACCAAAATATAAGTACAAACAAAGACAACACAAAATATGAAATTCCAACTTTTGGAAAATGACTCGCCCTTTTTTATGAGGGCCAGAGGCGCCCTCTAGTGGTCAGCAAGGACGGCACAGGCTATTTCAGTGGAGGCTGAGCATGGAAAGCTTTAAATCAGAGACAATACATCTGTCAATCAAATTCCAAAACTTGACTTATCAAGATTATGATTATCATTACAATTTCTGTGACTTTTCTAAAAATTTGTGGCATATTTCACCATTTCTAAGCCCAGAAAAAGGCATAAAGTCTGCTGTATGTAATGTAAATGTAACAAATACAATCTATATTTTTTTTTGACAGCACATGTACACACAAAAACATTGCAATAAACTTGTACATCATCCTTTAAAAGCAGGAGTATTTATTGTTATTGATTATTCATTTCAAACAAACAGTGCAGGAGTCTTTGATTATTGTAGTGGAACCCTTTCTCATGACTTGAGGTGTCTGTTCATGAGATTAGACTAGGAACTATTTCAGATTACATATGGATTATTTGGTTTACCCTTCCTGTGAATGCAAATTGGTCGGGGCTTGTTGTTCTGGCTTATTAGCAGCAGAGTTTTTCAGACCTTCCTACCTTTTTGATCCATTCTGCCGAAGGTTTCAAACAAGCAATCAATTATTTTCCAACTATAACATCTGGATTTATGTACACATTAACATCTCACATCCCCAAAATGAAAGCATAATAAATTCTCTGCCTACACCTGAATGTAGACAAATATAATTAGTATATCAAAAAAGAGACATCTAAGAAATGAATTGAACATAAACATTCATTATAACAACATGAATCATATTTAAATTATAAAAGAACCCTCCAACGCGGGTTTCAGACGCATTGTTGAGAGTTTTAGTTGTAAGGAATTTTTGTAAAAACCAACCTGTAGTTCAGTAAAATACAGAATCATATCCACTATCAAAGAGAATCAGGAGATTTTTCTTTCTACTAAATGATGTGCTTTTGTGCTTGTTTTTGGTAATTCATTGTGTAAATATAACCCCGCTCTTCTCAAAAAAAACTTCCAAACATCAACACTTTACATATGTAAAATTAATTTACATCCGTAGACTCAGTTGGTGCCTGGATATAATCTGTATTTTATAATGAGCTTCAAGCATAAATTACTGATTCTGGCTTTCAGAAGTCCAAAATGGATGGAAAATGTGGAAAATTAGCCCCCCAAAACTGATTTGTTATGAAGGGAGGATCTGTTTGATCCAAACAAAAGCAGCACACGATTAGTGTCCATTCTGAAGCTTAAACCCAGTGACTGAATTGAACAGCTCAGGATGTGTCTCAATATGTCACTCCCTTTCATTCTGTGGCTATGGTAAATAAGAACTAGGGCAGTATTATGTTTAAGTTCAATATAACAGAGATTAAGCAGATATAGCTGGCTTTGATGAGGTTTGTTGGATTACACTGGTTTTGCTCAGGGTCATTTTGATTCAATTCAACACAAAGGTAAGCAAACATTTAAGAAAACAATATTTAGCATTAATAGTAGTCCAGATAATCCCATCATCCATTTAACATCATAATTAGTTTTGATCTGGTTAAGCTCTCAATCTACAGATACCCAAAAAATTGGTTTCGAGGCGACATCAGAGCATGTAGTTCCTGCCATCACCTCTAGGGGCATTGGTCCGCATCAAACCTCAACAAAATCGAGTAAAACGAGTAATGTTTGCTAAATTGTCTATAACTGATACATCAAGAAGCTGTTCTAAAAGTACATCAGTAGATCAGTAATTTTTGTGATGATCATCCAAACAAAACGGGTCAATTTGAAAGTAAGTGGTTATTATTCACCCATTGGTAACTAGAAACATCTATTTTTATACTTTAAATTTGGGATTAAATAGGTAAAGTGCATTTTAACTAAATCAAAGTATGACTAACTGATGAGAATGGTTTCCTCCTAACAAGGCGGTGTGTTATTTTTATTTGGACAAACTAAGCTGTAAAAGTCGCACACACACTTCACTATTGTTCATCTCACACTTGATGGTGAGATGAACATTGTCTTTACTCAGCCTTGCAGGAGAGGGAGTCACCACAGATTATAGAGACACACCCGAGCGTTCCGGCTATCACACGTTATTGAATTACATTCAGATAAACTCTGACCCCACTGTCCACACCACTCAGATCCTTCACAACATAAACACTGCAGACAGCTTGTTTCCTTCTAAGGACTGAGAGAGTGCGATTGTTTGTTAATCCAGGACAGCCCGGTCAAGTGGAGTTCTCGACCTAAACGAGCCGTTAAGCTCCACTCGCCAAAGCTCCTCCACACTGAGAAGCGAGCGCCCCCAGGAATGCGTTACCTCACTGGCAGTGTACAACATACAGTAAATAACCAGATACCAAAAAACACAGACATTTGGTACTTTGTGCGTTAAACCAAAACTCCAGAACAGAATTAGAGAAGCTTAACTTTCTCTCTTTACACCAACACTGTAAAGGGTTTCCTTTTTTCCTCAGCAAACAAACAGAATTATAGTATTTACTTGATTTACCAAACGTAAATCAATGCAGCACTCTTAAATATGAGATATTTAAATATGAAAATTAAAGCGTGTCCTGACTGGAGGTTGTTCCGATGCTGTAATGATATAGGTATACGAAAAAGGTTATGATATTTGCCTGTAATTAGAATTATTGGATTCTCTGCATAACTATGGATACATTCACACTACAGGCCTAAATGTCCAATTCTGATTTTTTTTTTATACTTATATCAGATTTTTTTGGACAGCCTTTATAGCTCTTCATTTTTAAGTGGTCCATATCCGAGACTATGTTTACACGGTGTAGATTCACATGCACAAACAAGATTTTACTTTAGAGAGATGGAGGTAAACATGCTGCAAATTAAACAGAAATAATTATAAACGGTTTCAGAAGCCTTGTTCAAGTTCCAAAATGATTCCATATTCAAAGGTACAGAATGAGGATTAGAGCTCTTGTTGTAGCCAGGTGTGTGTGTGTGTGTGTGTGTGTGTCCATTTATGAGTCATTCATTACTGGACAAAGAGTGCTGCATTTTGGATTTATTGTCACACCAGAATGCAGCCCAGACTGGATAAAATCTATTTCAGGGGCATTTGTACAGTTCCATTGTTCAAAATGAATATCTGGTACGGGCCACATGAAATTTTTTTTTTTTTAATCAGAATTGATCACTTTTACTCAGTGATCTGTAAATGTAGTTAATTTGTAGTTGCAGCACAATTAAGATTACTGCAGGATGTTTCCTGCCAAAGCTGAAACACAAACTTCAACCAGCAGAAGTGTAAATGTCAGTGTAGTGGTTGAAGCGTTTTTACCCACACTGATCTGAAATAAGTGCTACGAGGTGGGTGTGTGTGGTGTGTGTGTGTGGGTGTATGCATATGTGGAGTTGTCAGAGTTTGTTGTTTGGGAATTAACATTCGATAAGAAACAGATGGATAAAACACACATTCAGATGTTTGTAGTGTGACAAAGCTAACTGAAAGAATACGTGTGTGTGTGTGTGTGTGTGTGTGTGCCGCTCCTTTAACAATGGCAAAAATGTGCACAATCTGGCAAAACAAAAACTCAAACCTTCAAAAGCAAACGCAAAAGGAAACTTTTTGGGCTGTTTATTGTAGAAATACCTGACCAGCTCTTCTCCACTTTCACTTTTCTTCCCTTTTTGCTGTGGCACAACACACGAGCCATGATGGCACCAAAATCAGAGACCTGGGTGGAAAGTCTTATCCGCTACTCTCACTGCTGGAGTATCAGCTTACAGCTAGAACAGAGATGTTTGATTAATGAGATTCATCGTCAAGTCTCTGCCAATAACACTGAACGTCGTTAGCACCATTACGATACAAACACTGCAGTCACTAAATCCCAGCACACACGCAGCAAACCTCCAAGGGAAAAGTTAGTGTGTGCACGTTTGCGGTGGGTGACATTTTTTTTCTTTTAGCGTAAAGCTCAGGAAACCCATACCACTCACAGAGAAAAGCTAATTTTTAGCTGTGCACAAAGAATACGGTGAAGAAGGCTGCGATGACTCCATGACGATGCTTCCACGCCTGCTGCTCATCCTCTTTATCGGTTATGTTGTGCTGCCTCAGCAGACTCAAACTCCAAAAATGAACCAATCCGAGTCTAGCTATCTTGGATAGGCCTTATTCGGTCTTCCAGCTGAGGCCAGTGTGCACCGTGCACCCAGTGTTACTGCTTCAGCCATCTTGTTTCTTAAAGTAAAGGTGCTTGTTGGGAGTGTGGGCTCAGAGAATTGAATGACCAGAATCCAGGAGGCTGCTGTGCCAGCTGTGCAAACGAGTGCAAAACTCTGCCTACGGGGCATCAAGCCTGGATACGAATGTGGACCAACTGGGTGGAGTCAGTGGCAGCCTTGAGCCCCTCCTCCTCTGTCACGTGACAGTCCGTCAGGGCTCTCCCATTGCCTGGTTTCAGTCTCTGGACTGGTAGAACAGGATGTATCCTGACTCAGAGTTTTTGGAAATGTCCGACGTGAGACCGTAGAACTCTTCAATGGCCTGCGCGTCAATTTTCTAAACAAAGAAAAGAAAGTGGAGGTTAGTGATGAGTGTTTCAATCTTTCCATCCCCCATGGAATAACCAACTTTCTCAATGCTCAAGCCCCCATCTACTGTAAAAGTGTGTCAGTTAGCTGTTTGAAAGAAAATTGATGTGATCCAGAGAGATGGATTGATCGGTTCCTACTTTTTCATTTCTTATCACTGTAGCTTGAACATCTCTGCAGTTGTGAATTGTTAGAAATCTACATCATTTACTATTTTTAACAATTTATCCATCCATCAACAACAAACAGCCAGATTCCATTATGTACAAAGTTTTTGTGTGACTCAACATTACAGGACAGCGTTGGTGTGTCTCTGCACACTGTCTGGCTGTTAAATGCAGGGTGCAGTTTTCTTTTGCTACCAAACCTCCAATGAAAATTGTGCGTGTTGAGCAGAAAGTGATTAATATCTGGACAAATGTTTCTGATTTGGTATAACAGAGGAGGAAGAACCAGACTGAAAACATATTGGAGAAAAAAAACACACTCCTGGTGAAACAGTTGTGGCCATAAATTAAACTCAGTCGGCACTGTTGAAAGAAGAACCTGAATCCTTGTATTGCAACATTTGCAGCACAGCATGGAAAAATACTCCACTACAAGGAAAAAGACAAGAGTAAAATGTACTCTAGTATATACAGTAAAACTACTCAGAGAAAGGGTGAGTAGTTACTCCATAGACCGACAACATCCAGTTTAATGGATTTTTGTGTTGTTAATTAAAACAGAAAAGAAAGAGGAAACAGAACAAAAGTGAACAATGGAGGAAAGATGGGATGAATCAGTTCACAACAGCAATGTAAGAACGAAAACTTGGTGTAATATTTAATTGTTGGTCCAGACTTGATAGTAATTTTCACCCCTTTTTTTTGACAAAACAAAAATTAAATTTGTGACATTATGCAACTTTCTTATTGCAAAACAAACAAGAGAAAATAAATGATGAATGGACAGATGAAGCAGGAAACATGTAGAAAAGAAAAAAGAAAGAAAGACAGACGGACGGACGAACGGACGGATGGGCGGGCAGGCAGGCAGGCAAACAGACAGACAGACAGACAGACAGACTTAATTGTGGGGTTGTATTAGTAAATATTACATTAAAAGTAAAAGTACAGTGTTTCCATCTGGAATATAACAAAGCAAAGTTCCTCTGTAACCCAAAAATCTGTGGTTCCAGATGGAGAGGCAGAAATAGAGGACATGACAGACAAAGAAAAGAGGAAGTGGAAACCATGATAAATAAAATAAGAGATAAAATGCAACACAGACAGACACAGAGAGTGAAAATCCCTGCAAAGCATAAAAACATCAGTGTGTTCCTGCTTTGCAACCTCAGCGGAATCTTCCAGGCCTAGTCCAGGTTTGTCCAGCAGACCAGATGTTGGACTGGGCCTCCTTCCCATCATAGTGGAAAAACACTGTGGCGGTGGCATCGGTTTTAAACATCAGACTGATGAGTGCGACGGAGCAGCGCTTCCTCTGTTTTCACACAGAGGGCCAACTGCTCCCACTGCGGCAGACTTTACGTTAAAATAAACCATCTCAACTGAGCAGAAAACCACAACAAAGAGGCAAAAAGGAAACTTATATAATAAATCCAGGGCTTATCTGACAAACCGTCAGCATGCAGAAGTGAGGCCATGACATTAAAAATCACCTCTCCAAACATCGATTTTTCATGAACATAGAGCAGAAAATATTGTGCAGGTACTTGAAAAATAAAACCCTTAAGTCAATAACCTACTTTTATACTATCCTGAATGTTTATGTGAATGTCAGATTACTATAATCAGCATTTCAAGGCATTTTACAGTGAAATCTACTTGGCCTGACTTTATACATAAATACCTAAGCATTCAAGCATGAAATAAAGAATTAAACCTTTATGGTTCATAAACACACAAGGACTTTTGTCTCTCAGTTGTAGTCAGATCTTTCTAAGACTGTGAGGATTTGTGGCCGTTTCAACATGGAAGAAGGAGAAAAACGTTCTCACCTCCACAATGTCGTCATCGAACAGCAGCCAGAAGCCGTGGCTCTTGACGATGGTGATGTAGTGTCCACGGTTGGGACCACTGTGGCAGAGGAACAAAAATAATGCACATGGTTGACACTTGTTCATGTCTGTGAGGACTTTAGCTATTATTATTATTTTTCCAAAAACAGCATGAGAGATTTTTTCTTGTGTCTCATGATTTAACAGAGTAGTGAATGGTTTGATGATTAGCTTCTATAACTTCTGTAAATTTGGAAAAAAAAGTTGGAATCATTTAGGATTTAGGATGGCTGTCATCATCGATAATTTTGAAAATCACTTAATCTACTGTTTATTTTGATTATTAATCGTGCATTTGATATCAGTGTATGTATGTAGTCTGGATATACAGTCTGTACTACTATTACTGTACTATTACTGTGAGACACAACAAGAAAAAATAACTCATCAGTATTTAACCCTTACAATCAATATCTACTGGAAGAAAAATACATAGCTGGTTTCAGCACCTTAACATTACTGGGTCAGGGGTAATTAAAGGCAAAATGTTACACGATAAGAACCTATTTTCATGCTGTGTATTTTAATTTTGCCTCCACCCACTCTTTGTGAAAAATCATTGGAATAACGTCCTTGTGTTATCTGACCTTTAAGCTTAGGCATTCTCTCCTCCACAGACTACATCAAACTTATCCTCTGGATGAGGATGATCCAGTGACTCAAACTGCATAAGTTCACTTACTCATCAGCTGACGTCAGAGTAACGTTCCAAAGAGCTGATTCACCCAACACTCAAGTGAGGCCTCAACTGTATACCACAGGAAAACTGGTAAACATGCCTGTCTGCTAGTTTATCAATAAAGGGCTGAGACAATCTGGCAGACAGATGTCCTCCATTCTGTAACAGAGTTATTTTA
Source organism: Brotula barbata (assembly GCA_900303265.1). NCBI lineage: Eukaryota > Metazoa > Chordata > Actinopteri > Ophidiiformes > Ophidiidae > Brotula > Brotula barbata. The sequence goes on along the minus strand of OMNV01009757.1, from coordinate 104,313 downwards.
TTTTTCTGTTTCATCTCATCAGAAGTTCAATACTTTGAATTTTCCCAATTCCACTGTAAACTACGCAGTAACTGACAAGAAAAACACCATTTATATATTTGTTGTCCAACCATTCTCATCCTCACCTAACCTGTGATGTCTATGGATGGGTGCATTGGAAAAATTTCACCAAAAGTCCTACCTGCCACAGTGTACAACGACAGCCACCAGGTCGTACATGCGGTCAGGGTTGGTGGCGTCCCCGGATGTGTTGAAGAGTCGGAGCTCCAGGGGGAAGACAACGCGATAGGACAGTTTGGTGTAGCGGTGCAGCTGGTCCATGTATTTAAAGCGCTTCAGGTGGAGGGCCAGGATCATTGGGAGCTTCTTTACCCTCATCCTGGACACACACACAGACACAGCATAACAACATCATTTTGATGCTGCTTTCAGTGAAATTAATAATTCACCTCTAATATCAGAAAGTACATTTGGAATAAACATCCAGAAAAGATAGAAACTCCAGTTTATTTCATGAAGAAATCACAATTGGAGGAAAAAGTATCAATGAAGCCTGCAGATGGTGAGTGGAAAAACACCAGCAGAGAAGAAGAAAGAGAAAGGTACACAACAAGGATGACATGTGTCCAACAAAAGCTCTGGAGCTAAAAGCTTTCCATCTCTCCAGAGCCACTGGTAGCAACAAGGTTGCTAATTCAAGTACGTTCTTAGACGCTCTGTGCTCCTCCTCATTTGGACGACCATTTAGTTTGCACTCTGGTAGCTTTCTGTTCAGTGTTAATGCAACATAATGACAGCCTGCCCCTGTCAGACCAATAGATGTTACTCAGTGCTCTCAACAGGCACCCAAAATGGTAAATAGCATACGTAGAGATAGCAGGAAGATAGATTGTAGGAATTTGCGCTTTACATCGAAGTACAGAGAGAAATGTGGATAATGTCCATTAGGGTTGCAACGATTAGTCGACAAAAATCAATGACAAAATAAATTGCCAACAAATTAAATTGTCGATAATTAGTTGGTTACGTAATCGTGCGGGTTTTTCATGCTGAGAGGCTGACATAACATTTCCAAAGCTGAGCAGTTGCGGGGTGAGCCATCCTATCTCTACTGAGTGTTACACAGCAACCGGGAAGAGACAGAAAAACAAAATATAGCGGCGCGCGCCCACACCCACACACACCCACACCCACACACTGTGCACACTTTAAAAAGGCTCTGGAGCCCTGTGCCTGGTGCAAGTGGAGCTGTAACATTACATTACTAAGTAACCGTTGCAGCTCCAGTTAAGTTCCGTGTATGTGTGTGTGTGTGTGTGTGTGTGTGTCCGTCCGTTCTAAAGCAACCACTAAGAACAACTACACTACAAAACAAATCCGCATTAACCTAACACAACAAGCTGGTCTGCATAAGTTTAAAAGTGACATTTTGAGAAGGCATAGACAGCACAATTGATGCTTGTTACATGAAATCTACTTGAAGGGGAAAGAGCACTTTAAAAGTAGATAGGCTTTACACTGGACGTTTCAAATAGGTATGGCACTTAATATGTAAGATAATAAAATAAATACTGTTTATTAAAGGTATGAAAGGACATTTTTTTTAATAAAGTATTCATTTTTTTGTCTGTATTGTTAGTCAGCTCATACCTAAACCAAAATTATAAAGCTGGTAGCTAAATAACAGCCACTGAGTAATTGTGCGATAGTTTTGATAGTCCGTCACTAGTAGACTACCATAATAGTTGTTAATGGCAGCCCTTCTGTCCACAGACAAATTCAGCTGAAAAGAGACAGAATAGAAGGGAATAGACGTTCAAAGTCAGACAAGATTACATCAAAACGCTTGTGACAAACTTCTCAGCGTGCAATGGGAAGGCTCTGACTGGTTGCTACGGTAACAGCAGATGTGGTTTTGAGGTTACATTGTAATAGAGCTGTAATCGTATAGCTCTTCTTGAAATAAAGCTCTGGGCCTGTCATGCTCTGTAAGTGTGGTCATATCTTGGCCGGACGCACAGTTTTAGATGGTTGACACTCACAGCAGGAGGCAACGATTTGAAAAACAGACAATCATCAGAATTCACTTCCTGCATCGTGTTTCTGTTTGATGAAAATGCTGAGACAACTTCTTCAATATAACAGAAAGCTGATTCATGCATCACTTTAAATCTTATCCACAATTTAATTTTTGGCTCTTAAAACCTTTAATTTTATAACATACTACATGAATGCTACCTTACTTATTTCACACAGACTTTTTTCTTTTCTGTATTGTTGGGAAACAAATTATAATGACCACAACTCTGCCTCAGTTCATCACTGATGGTGGCTTTGACCACTCCGATTTTTCTACTATTACTATTATTATTATGGTTCACACCCCCTTGTCCAATATGTTACTTAAAACTACTGACTCTCTTTGTACATATCTAAATGCTTGTACAGCAGCTGTAATGCCTTTGTTTTTAGAAAACTAACTATCTGCTCTATTATAATTAGCCTTTCCTCAAATCACGCAAAGTGGAGTAAACCCGAGGCATTAAACTGAAAGACGTAAGGCTTCACTTTAACTGGTTATATTAGGGCTGTCTGTTAGTGAACACATTAACCAGACAAATAAACAAATAAAATACAAAGTTTAATCTATAGGAAGTGACTCGAGCCACAACTTTCACCCACCTTTTCTGGGCTTCCTGTTTGCTGCGACACTGCTCACAATAATACTTGTATTCACTACATAATGTCTCCGTGTTGCTGAAACCCCTGTTGAGAAGAGACAGAGACAGACAAACACACATGTAAAACATTGCTTCATTCAAATTGAAATCATGACTGATTCATTCAATTTTTCATGTCTGTCAACACTTTAAAGGGACACAATGTACAGATGTCTTTGTTATCATTTTGGTGCCTATTTTGATAATTTTACATTGCTTTCATGCATATAATTTCTCTTTCACTTCCTGCAGCACTTACTTTCCTTTCTAATTGGCCAGTTATATGATGCCTAAGCTGCTAACACCCGGAGACTGAAACGCAGATGGTGCCAAAATACTCGATGGACTCGTATTTGGTGGGTGTATATAACCTGGTGTGTAAACAGGTAAACTGTGTTACATGCTGACAGATACAGAGGTAAAGGACCAATAAAAACCAAACTTTTTGTACAGCTCAGGTCCTATTTGTACGTCCTGACTTTTGCTCACTACAACACATTGACACACAGAGTTCCACTTTCTTACACTATGAAAATGGGGACAGATAATTCAAAAGCACAATATCTCCCCTTTAATAATGGCATCACCAAGATAACAGGAAAAAAGTGTACCTGAGGCAGTGAGTGATGGAGGTGTTCTGCTCTACATCCACAGACAGATCCAGGAAGTCCTCATCTTTACTGCTAACCTGCAATACAATCAAAGACGAATCAGCGTCACATTCACTCTCTTATTGAAGAGCTTAAGTCTGTAAAAGTCTGATTTTATTTGGAGGAGGCGTTCTGCATTTTCTGCGTACAGCTTCACAGTTGAGGCAGCGAGTCTCATTGGTCAATGTGCCCTGGAAGATCTCGTGGACCCAAGTCTGTTGTGTTTCTTTCCTTCCTTCGCTTTCTCCCCCATCGCCTCCTCCTCCTCCACCACTCCCACCTCCTCCATTCTGAACCAGTTTTCCGTTCTGCTGTCTCTCCTGGCCCTTCTCCTCTTGTAGCAGGTCTGCGATGGTGTTGAGGAGGTAGTTGAGGAATTCGTGGGCGTCCTGCTGCATGTAGTTGTCAAACAGCTCTGACAGAGACAGGCATAAAGTCATTAATATGCAAGTGAAAGAAACAAATGGCACAACCATATAGAGAAGTGGAAAGAGTCATTCAGAGACGGATATAAAAGATAAACAAGCAGAAATGCAAATGGACAGGATAGGAGGAAGGGTTTATGAAAGAGAGGATGGAAAATAAACATCAGCAAATGTTGGCAAAGGGGACACGGAGCCAATTAAGCTTCTCTACTTTTTCATCTGCTCTCTGCTCCAGGATTGGCTGACAAATCTATTTCCTCAGATGTGAGATTAAGTCCAGATGAGATGACACAAACCTCCCCGCCCCACCCTCTTTTAAACTTCTTCCCTCCAGCTCCACCACCACCTCTCATAATAGTCATCCTTTAATAATTTTCTGATCACTCTCTCATCATCTCATTCTAAAATAATTTGGAAGGATTATGAAATACTTCTGAACACTTGATTACATTTTCTATTTCTCACATAAGTGGCAGCTGCACACACGAGCTGAGCAGAGAAAAACCAGATTTACCATTTTCTTTTCTCAGCCGAGAGATGAATTTTTTAGGAGGGATGACACCAACTTTCTTCTTCTGCGTGGCAATGCTGTTAAACAGATCCGCCAGACAGGTGAGAAGGGACTCCTTACGACGAGGTTGTACCTAGAGAGATGAAAGTCACATGGTAAACACATGATCCCGTCTTCCCATAATTAATCAATAACACATATTGCTTGGCGGAAAAGAACAGGAATTTTTCTGTTTAGCATTCTAGAGAACAACGTTCCTGTTAAATCAAAGGAAGGCCATCACATTTCAGGTTCAAAGGAGAGATGGATAAAAACAGCTAAAAAAAGTAAAAGGGTAAAGTGTAAATGGTAACTGCACTGTTCCAAAAAACTTAAATGTAAACAAAATTTGTGCAAGAATGTATTTCCAGAGGGGGATGGCCAAGTTGATGGAAATGAGCTGGATGGAGAAAAATACCAATTTTTTAACATTTTCATTTTGTTGCTAATGAAACAGCACAAAAATGTGGATGGAAAATTGGCTAATGAGAAGAGGATGCAGCGAGACAGGCTGCACCTTTGGACTAGTTCAGACCAGTATAATACACACTTCTGTCCTATCTAACCCATGGGAGTACTATAATAAAACCATAAAAGATGAAATATGTAATAAAATGTTCGTGATCTTTGACCTCTTTTTAAATTTACTATATTAAACATTTAAATAAAGAGGAATAATGGTCAAGGGCTAAGGCAGCTTAATTATAGATACATTAATTCTGTCAAGCGTATGCTGTTAATTTAGGTGCCATTTTAGTTGCGCTACATGCATTATTTCAATGTGTGCAGGTTATCAAAAATGCAAAGTGATTACAGCAACATGTGTTGTCTTACCTTGTACGCCAGCACCTTCTCTCTGAAAGGTCGACAGAAATACAGAGCCTGCAGCACTGAGTTGCAGTAGCAGGTGTTTCCAAACTACAAAAGCAAACAAAGAGAGAATTGAGTAGACGGCAGAGGACAAAAATGTCTGTTGGAAGTGAAGAAAAACTAGAATTGCATCTAGGGTAGTTTATTCCGCCAAATATATAGTTAAGCACCAAGGCACTCCTTGATCTCCCACTTACATTGACCAATCCAAAATAGTGCTCATTAACGGGAAACTGTTCTGGTCCAATCTCCTTTTCCAAGGCAGAGGCATTGGCGCCCTGGAGAAAAAGAAGAAAAAACAGACAAGAGCAACAGAATTTCACGCAACTGCTATGAAAAGCCATTTTCACTTTATAAGTTTCCACAATGAGTATTCATGGAATAGTGGCCAATGTCCTGTGTAGTTAATAACTGTCAAAACATAAAAATTAAGAACAATAAAATTAAACAAAATGAAATGTTTCCCTTGCATTCTAGAATGAGGATATTGAATAATGTTTCCTTTGTCCTCTCCCCTTCATTGTTTTTTTTTTTTTTTTACAGCTTTTACAGCTCTATTCTCTTGTTTCCTGCTTCACATCCTCATTTCTGTTATTTTTCCTCAGTTTCTCAGCACTACTGCAATACAGTATTCTGCACCTGCACAAAACATCACAGTACAATAGCTAAAGTCCACTGGCTAGGTCTGTTCAGTGCTGGTTGAACAGTGAGGTTATCAGCAGAAAAATATCACTGTAGTCCGTTTTTGTATTCAACAGCAAAACATGACTTATTTGCAAACCTTTGTATGAAAATTAGAGAATAAAAAGAAAGAGAGAAAGGAAGGAGGTGTGATGATGGTGATGATAATGCGATGATAGGACTATGATGATGATGCAGCTTCTTTATCAGGTGTGAATGAAAACCTACACCCATCACAGCAGTCAATGTTAAGTCAACTTGTGACCAAGCAGACAAAGTCCTGGATGAACTTGTGTATCAAATAATAGGATCTTCATTTGGCATAAGACTGTAAACAAAAACAAACAAGCCTTCTGTGGTCAGAAAGGCAAACACGGCAGAGCACAAACAGGCAGAGAGAGAGCAGGGAAAGAGGGCGAATCACCTTTCAATTTATTTTGCTTGAAATGCAAACACAAAGGAGCAAAATTGACTTTGTGAAACAAATACAGCCCTCCAGATAGAACCTGGTTGACTGCCAAGGTGGTAAACAGTCTAAAATCAAGCCATACATAGCTAATGTTTAGCCCTGTTAGCTTTTGTCTGGTAGGTGCCGGAAATTTACCCACAAGCTGTTGGCTTCCATACTTAAATGACTTATGTGGCCTGGTGTGTGGTCCTCACAGCAGTGTGCATACAGTATAACAGCCACACGGGCTAAGTAAGGACTTATTGCTTTTAGCGCACACACACACAGACCGACCAGCACTAACAGTAAAAAGCTAGCAAATTAAATGCCTACTAAGGATTTGTGAGTGGAATCTGCCTGACCGTCTGTTAGCGTCAAAAGGTGCAGCAGTTAGAAACAGGATAAGTTACAGCCATGTTAATCGTTCAGCTTAAAGCTCTGAGCTCTGCTGTCTGCCTGATCTACACAGAAAAATAGAGATTTAGAGGACCAAAATCAAGGATAGAATTCTTCTGGACCGCCCCATAAACTTCTGTACAAAGACAGAGAGACAGATAAATCATTCATTCAGCTAAAGAATGTCTATTCAGAATTTTTTTTTTTAAAGTCTGTTGTCTCTTAATGTGAATCACGGTTTAGCACACACAACAGTTTATGATGGGACCTGAATTTAAAATGAAGGTTTCAAAAACATGACACATGGTTTAGGAATATTTTGGGCTCAATTCCAAACTCATCTAACTACAATAGGTTTAGATAAGATTTGACTATATTAAAAATATGCATTAAGCCAAAAAAGGTTTGAAATATTTTCATTATTATCACATTATACATAACAGCAAACATAAATAAAATCGATTAAACACTATAACATTTAAAACACAGTAGACCAAATGTCACTCTTACTTTGGTGAATTTTATAAAATGGATACAATAAGCAATATATTTGTCAAGGACAAAAGGTTACAGGAAATAGGCTGTAAGAGACTAGCGCAAGTGCAAGTAACAATTGCATAATAGATAAGAATAAAAAGCCACTAGCCCAATTTGAAAAAAGGAAGTTAAAAGATTGAATTGGTTGTGGGATGAATGAAATTGTTCCGTTTTGACATAGTACCGGTGCTCCCTAACCATGTTTGGTTTATTTAGGGTTTGCGATATTAAAGATTTGAGTAAAGATAATAATTTAATGTGTAAAGGCAACATTAAATGGCACTTTTACAGACTGTGGTCTCATTCAATCTCTAAGGACAATATCAATGGTTTTCAAACAAAAACACATAGCTCCGTTGTTGTCATATAATAAACATAAGAGCTCTTTGAACTGAGGGGTGCTCTGTGTTTTTCTAGAATCATTACCAAACCATGAGCCAAGTCACTGTCCATTGGGTGTTTCCCCTAACGGAAATGCTGGATCACTTTAGGAAGACAACAATATCAGCTGCAAGAGTTCTTATAGCCTCTTTCACTTTTTAATCAAATTTAGCAGTTGTGCTACACCAAAACGTAGCTGAGGCAAGAACCTAGATCTGGACTTTCGACCTAGAGGAGCAATGGGCAAGCAACTTAGTCCAAACAGCGATGTCCCAGTCTGACAGGGCTGTGGTTAGCTAACAGGTTACGCTAGCTACGTAACCCTTGTCCTCACATAAACAAACTGTAAGCTTGCGAACAAGCTGACCAACAAGCTTGGTTTATGATTATTTCATGACCCTGAAACTAAACTAACCCATACTAGCAGCAGTAATGTTGAGCTGACCGTGGCTGACGGACTAACAACTTTCAGAAATCTTGAGTGTTGTTGTCACGCTGGTTAGCATACAAGCTAGCAGCAATTAGCCGCTTAGCGTCCTGCTGGATAACTCTCCATTGCACGGACGGAACTGCTACGCTTATCCGTTACGTGACGGTTACATCACTGCTTCTTACCATCGTACAAATCGAGGCGATCTTTCGGACTGTCATCAGTATTTCCATCCGTAAGCAGCCATGGTGGACAGAGCCCCACTGGAGAAATGATCCGAGCCGAATCGGCTGCAGAGTTCCGGGAGAGCTTCAGCCTGTCCGTCCCTGCTGTCATTCCAAACACAGACATACGCAAGTTCCGGTCAAGCTTTTCATAATAAAATACAGAACTTAATTCTCCACTTTTGACATTTTAACAATAAAAACAAAAGCAAATGTTGATTTAATTTTTACACCGTAATAAAATATAGCACTCAAAATGCAAGGCAAAAATATACAAAGTAAGACGTAACCTAGAGGTTTAATTCCAAAGATTCAGATATGGTACAATGTAAATCTACTGACAATAATAGTTTTGGAGTTTTGTTTTTTGTTTTAAACGGTTTGAGACAAACACAACAGTTCCATAGAGAAACAATTCTATAAAAATCTATAAAAAAATCGATAAATTCTATAAAAAAATAACATGGACACATAAATATAATATGGTAACATACAATTTAAAGTACAAATGTCAAAGTGAAAACAACTAAAACTGACATTTTTGATTAAACTAAAAAAACAACAACAACAAAGGAATAACAAACGCTTACCATCATGAAATAAACAATTTTGAGGACTATACTTTGAAGGTCATCACACAACATCCGTTATTACTCACATTCTAGGCGATTTTACATATCATCCTTCCGTCCAGTGTGAAGACACAAACGCTGTGGGAGTTTGAGGTGCACTCGTTTCATTGAGTTCGATTTACCTGTAATCGGTGGGCGGTGCTTTATGCCGTTCGCGCGATCCACACTGTTACGCGTATCTACACAGACTGTATGCGATAATCCATGAACAGTGATCCCGAAAGACCTAGAAGATGACAGGGAGACTTCAAGTTGGAAGAGAAGCACTTACTAAATTCATTAATTGCATAAAGTAATCAATCATCAATCAGATTAAGCCTCTGCTTCAGATAAATATGTATATTAGTTGCACTGACAAACTAGAGTCTATCTGATTTGCTTTATTTTGCTTATTTTGTGCGTCTTCATCCAATTTGACCAAATGCATTTGCAGTGTTGTTACCCCAAATCATCATATCCTCTCTTACTGGAGCAGAGAGGCAGGATGGTGTGCAGCCGAGATCTCTCTCACGGGAATACGGGGCCTGTCTGTATGCCTCTCTCTCTCTCTCTCTCTCTCTCTCTCTCTCGCTCTCTCCTCCTCTCTCTCCACTCAGTAGCGCTTGGAATCGGTACGGTGCAGGACACACCTAGCGTATTATTAGTAGTAGTAGTATTAGTATTGTTGTATTGAGTCGTTCTTTGGCTATTTGAAACACTGCATGTTCGCATATACTTTCAAGTTTTTTTGGAAATCACATTCTCGTCACTGGAATGCGGAGGAGTTTTTGGCACCAAGTGGAAGAAAACTGATCTGCGATTCACTGGAAAGTTTTTGGAATTTTTGGACCGTAAGGACACCTTCATCTAAATCAGATGCTCATCTGCTCTACTGTAATCCTCCCTGAACAAATGTCGGGCTGTACTACGGACTCCAACAGTCCCCATCATTTGAAAGTGTGACCTCCCCGCAGGAACATTATGGGAATATTGGAGTGATCTTTCCTCCAGAGAAAGTGTGGAGGAATTCTTCTGCCCGGTGCTGATCGGATCTGAGGGGGCTGAGGACGGAGAGCTAAATGCGGCTGACTGGTGACTCTGCACCGGTAACCATGAACAGCGGCGGATCTGGTAACTTTCTGCTGGTGCCCATACCGGAGTATCCTCTGCTGGACAACAAAACGGTCAAGATCGTGGTACTGGGGGCGAGCAGCGTGGGTAAAACAGGTATGGGTGGATGAATTCATGTGGGATTTCCAAGGTTGAATATTCATTCTGATAACGAGGAGATTTTTTTTTGGAAATAATCCTGGCCTACTGGGGGCGACAAAACATTTTTTCTGTAGTGTGCATAAAAATTCCTCTAAAATTCCCTTAAACACATATCTAACTGATAATTTACATAGATCACAATAGTCCCAACAAAAGCACAAATATGTGTTTTGAAAGACAAAAGGGCTTAGCTTCTTCAACACACAATGAACCTTAGTCTTCTTACTGGAATCAAGGGGTCCCAGAAATGTTTGTCAGATCTGGGAAAACACTGTAAGTGGGCCAAATACAAGTCATTGATGAGACAATCATTTACTAATAGAGACACTGGTTGCACCATCAGATTAACTGTCATGGTAAATAACTCGATCCAGACTCGTCTCGTTCAGTCTGTTGGGAGTTCCTGATTCAGAGCAAGGGAAGAGAAAATTCCTGAAACGCTCATTACTGAGAGTAAATGTTTGGTTTTAAGTAGGTCAGTAGGTTGCAGGTAAGTGAATAGACTTCGTTGATACCTTTTTCCTAGTCCTGGAACTATAAGATAAGATAAGATAAGATAAGACAAGACTCTTCTATCATTTAATGTTTGGTATCATTGTCTGTTTTCAGCTTTGATTGTCAGGTTTCTGACCAAGAGGTTCATTGGGGATTATGAAGCCAACACAGGTGTGTTTCTGTCTTTTTATAACGCAGTCAGTCATTCATTCATTCCTGCATTCATCCATTCATTCATTTACCTGTCATGTCCCTCCCTAGGAGCTCTTTACTCCAGAAAGGTCACCATGGATGGAGAAGAAGTGTCACTTCAGATCCAGGATACGCCCTGTGTGGCTCTGCAGGTACATAATAAAAGGGAAGTGCTTGCTTGCTTACCAGTAGGTGACGCTGCTGTGCAACAGCAATATTCGTAAATTTGCAAAAATACAAATTTGCATTCTTCGCATAACGTACATGGTCGTCCAGCATTTGTATTTACTTTGATCATTTAAGATGTTTGTATTCGTACTTGTTGGTTAGATAAGAAAACCCCCGAACTCTTCAATTCTGCAAAAGTGTGGTCGTTCAAATTAGCCACGTTTATCTCTGAGTGGTTTCAGGAATGCACTTAATGTGAGAGGAAGTGATCTTTGGCTCATCTATTTTTTTTTTAATTTTTGATGGTATAATGACTGCAACGTGCCACCCAGCGTACCGTTTGTTTATGGAAGCAGAACTACTCATTTCCTAAAGTGAAGATGATAAGAGACAGACAGGGGAGGATGGAGGCTATAGAGGCTTGTGGTCTGTAGTTAAAAGAGAGCTATAACACACAGTGTAAGTGATGACCTGGGGCTGCAACAGAAGAGCACACACACAAACTAAAATGTTGCTACTTGATATATGATGAGTTTTAGATTCATATATTTTGCTTTTACTCTGATGTTTTGTATTGTTTTTGTTTTATTCAGGATGACGCTGAGGGCCTTTACTGCCAGGAGCAGATCAACAGGTACAGGACTTAAACTGATTAGTGTACTTTCCTTCATTCATTCTCGTGTCCTTTAGCCTCTTGTTTCATTCTCTCTTGTATTCCTTCCTTCAAATTTCAGTTTTCCTTTCTCTTTTCTTTCATTTTTTCACACAGCTGTCACAAACTAAATTGTGCTGAATTGAGTCCACCACTATCAGCAACTGACTTAATCAAAACATTTCCAGCTAAATAGAATCATGGCTCAATTGAGCCAAAATAAACGTATCTTGTTCTTGTGTGCAGACAAATGATTTGTGATGGTTATCGTGTGTGTGTTGCCAGCTCATTCTGCAATTTATCTCTCACCTGTTCTTTTCTCTGTCATTACCCAATGTAAACGGAAATACAGGATACAAACGGTCACGTACATTAACGTGAATGGACTAAATTCATGTCATAACTGGACTTGCAGGTCGATCTACTGGGCGGACGGTTATGTTCTAGTTTTCTCCATCACAGACCACAGCAGTTATCAAACTATCCAGCCCCTCTACCAGCATGTCAGACGCATACATCCATCTGGAAACATACCTGTGATACTGGTCAGTGTGTATGTGTGTGTGTGTGTGTGTGTGTTTGCACATTTACAATGTAAACATGTGACACCCAAAGCACACCAGGAAGTCTCAGGAACAGGCAAATTTCACAAAGTTAACTGTGTTGGACAGAGTTTGAGATTTCTGCCTGATGTGTGTTGTGGGAGAAATGAGTTTGATTTTTTGTTGTGTGTGGCCTGCTAATAGGGGAGAATTTATGAAGACGAAGGACAAGGAAACTGCCATTTATGGCACGCTAGAACAGAAACTTATCAGTACTGAACGGAATGATTACCGCGCTGAAGAGTTTCACAAAATGTGTACAAACCACAACAGTAACATACTAATCCTGACTGACACGATCTCATCTATTCCATAATCTGTAATCTCCTTAGGTTGGCAACAAGAGCGACCTGCTCCGTGCCCGACAAGTGCCTGCCGACGAAGGCGAGACGTTAGCAACCTCTCTAGGTGGGACATTTCGTCTTCATCTTCGGAACTGTACAACACAAACTGTGAACACACACAAACACCTCCTCCTGCTGTGTGTATCTAATCTGCACAGCGCCTGGTGCCTAATGAATGAGGAATGCTGAGTATTATCTGGAAGATAAGAGCTGTCCTAATCTGAACGGCCCGTCTGTTTACAGGAGGCGTTTACTTTGAGGCCTCGGCCAGAGAAAATCATGAGGGAGTCCACTCCGCCTTTCTGCATCTCTGTCAGGAGGTGGGACTTTGTTTTCTTCTGTCTATTGGTTTGTTTGTCTATCCAGAGGACAGCTGTTCAACACAGTTTTGGATTACATGATAAGAAAGAAGACACTGTGTCCTTATGAAGGCGTCCCGCTGAAAGATACAGAGACCTTTTCTGTCCTGAACATGAACTAGAACATTATTTCTATCTTTTGTGTCCCCAAGGTGATCCGGGTGCTGGGCGGAGGCAATGGGGAGAAAAGAAGAGGGGGCCTTCACCTAGCTCGACCGAAATCTCCCAACATGCAAGAGCTGAAGAGGAGGTTCAGGCAGGTCCTCTCCTCCAAAGTAAAATCAGCCACAACTCTCTGACGACAGCAAAAAGAAAGAACAACATGAAATCTGACGCATGGCAAAAATATGAGCTGCCGTGGAAATAAAAGGTTCTTTCTCTGGATTTATTTTTTTTGTTCAGAGGAAAGCCAAAGAAAAAGTGACAAGAGAACTTGATATCAAAGTGTTGTGACATTTAATGGAAATTTTGGGAACTCCTGAATCTATTAATGGTTGATGGGACATTTAGAGTGGATGGAGACCATGTGTCAGTGATAAAAGCATTTTAACAAGCACAAAGAGCACATCCAGTGTTGGGTGGACGGATGAAGACTAATACTGTGCTCACCAAGAGTCATGCGGGACATTTTTCAGTTTCGGATGGAGCACATGGTCAACACGGCCTCCTTCCAAGCCAGGATGCTGCTTAAAGTGAATGTGTCAAAAACAAACAGTGTGTTGAGTGATCAAGACAGTTTCACCTTCAGTGGACTTTCAACATATTCGGACTTCATCTCCCCTTTACAACTACAACCGAAGACGTAGAAACTGCACTGCACAAATTCTGTTTCTTAAACAAGAGAAAAAAAAGTCACATGACAACCAGCTGTGTGTTAACTGACATAAACACCCTCAGAGTCCATCAGTGCCTTTCTAACGTTACAGGAGCAGCAGTCACGTTTCATTAAAATAACAACAACAAAGGTTTTCCAAAAATCTGTCCAACAAAGGATATATTTGACATTGCTTTATAGGCTCTGGTTTGCTTGTAATTTCTCAGTGTGGAATTAAATGACACAAATACACCGAACTTTTCCACTATAGCTCAGACCAAAGAATACAAACTGTAAGCGTGATTACACCTTAATGGCCCCGTCTAAATCCCCCTGGACATGAATTCATCTGTACAGTATGTGACTTTATTGGGTTTAATGATCTGCAGACAAACAATTTCCCAGCAAGGAGGATTTTTGGGTGAATTTAAGTTGTAAAGCAAGTAAAAAGTCCGCTACGAGGATATCAGTTTTATGGCCCAAAATAAAATCTGATTTTGACTAAAGCTGTAAGACACAGCCTCCTCTATCTGTAAAGTTATAAGTGTATAAAAAGGGTCTGCGGTGTGTGTATGTGTGTGTGTGTGTGTGTGTGTGTATGTCGTATGTCTGCTGAGTTGTTGTTCTCATGACCTTTCCTCATAGTTCCAGTTATGTTTTAACACTCAGTAGAGGTTAGGGAGTGACCTGTTTGCCAAGACAGTCTCTCTGTCCCTCACCCTCTCTCTCTCTCAAACACACACACACAGACACACATTTCCTTCTTGGTCATTGACCTGCGAACATTCCCTACCACACACACACACAAACTTCCAGAGAAAAATGTCTGCTGACCCTAACTAGTGCCCTTTTACCCTCTGACCATTACGAGCAGCAGGGATCCAACAGAGTCTGGAAAAAGGCTGAGGAAAAAAGCCAAATGTCTGACTCTTCAGCAAGAGAAAGTCTTGAGATGCCATTTGGAACATGCCAAGACAAAAAATACTTTGTGTGTGTGTGTGTGTGTGTGTGTGTGTGTGAGGGAGAGAGAGAGATGGAGAGAGAATGAGGAACAGAGATTTTCTCATAATTTGAGTAGCATTAAGTCTAACTTCCTCTTGTGTTTTCCTTCTTGTTCCAAACTTTTCTTCCCACACGCATGCACGGCCACGTGCATGTGCACACACACAAGCATGCCAGCGTTTTTCTTATAATAAAGACCTCAGTGACTCTGGAACAAGTGTCCTACATTTTCAAATTGAGACGCTTCTGTCCTGCACTGTCTCTAATTCAGGATTTAGTTTTAACATTCACAATAACTGTATAACTGACTTTATTTGATAGATGAACATCTAATGTGACATTTAAGAGAAATTGAACCCTCTTCCAAATGTTACCTTTTTTGGTAAAATAACTTGGTGCCAAGCTCCAAAATTTTACTAATTGTAACCTGAGATTAATAGAATCCAGTGTGTGTACAAGTTGGAACATTTTCTTAACCGCAGATAAAATTACTTTTTTTGCCTCACACCTACCATCGTTTGTTTTCATTTTGAAACACTCGGTATTATGAGTACTTTCCAAAGTTTTCAGAACATAATTGGAGGTTGTCAAACAACAGTACCAGTTGATCTGTGTAGTAGACGAAAATTGAGCTTTGACTCCTCTTTGAAAACAAGGAAAAAATCCCTATGATAATAAGACTTCTTTGCAGTCTGAAGAATTAAACAACAGAAAGAAAATCTGCCCGGCAGCAACCAAACTGTGCCCCTAATTGGGTATTTCATGCTGATTGCAAGTTGCTTTTGCATGTGTGTTTCATTCTCGACTACATTTAGAGGGGACATATTGTACAGATTTCCTTGTTCTTGATGTGGGGGGTTGAAATCTTTACATGGCTTTAATCATCCACTTCTAATACGCACACGGAGTGAAACAAGGTTTTTTTGTAGCAAAATCACATAAACGATAAACTTCACTGCAGTATGAGTGAGTGAACATTTAGCACTTACCTACCTTTAACTACTTTTCTTAATGACCTCCCAGGTTTTGTAAGGTACTGTCTCTTTAAGACCCACTCCTGAAACACTGCTGTCTTCAAATTGGACAGCTGCGTCAGATTTGAACTGTTAACACCCACAGGCTGTGAAACGAGGACACTGGCCAAACTCGATCTCCTAGCCTTTTAGTTGGTGGATGTGTCGAAGTGTGTGTAGGCGTCAACATGTAACAGAAGTAAAGGGTCAGTCAAAGGTGAAGCTATCAAGGCGGTTCGGGATGGATTCATCCATCAACCTCATCACACAAACATATTCAAAGAGGAAACAGACTAAACGTTTCATGTCACTGAACTGTTCAGCGCGACCTCATGTTTGTCTGTGGAGACTCCATGGCTGCCTGCTTGATTTTATGCATCAGTCATCAATGGGTGTTGGCTGAAACACCTGGACCAAAACTGGAGGGTTTCCGCATACTTGTGTCCACCATGCTAGCCTTTCCAGTTGGATCTTCCTAACAGGCCTGTGTGTGTGTGTGTCACCATATGTGAATGTTTTCTACAGCAGCAGTCTATATTTCAATACCTTCCTCCATCTGTTCCTCACACTGTTGTTTTAAATTGCTTTTGGAGCTTTTTGTGTTGGGTTTAAAGTTGTCAGCACGGTGCTGGCTCACTGACACATGCCTGTTCAGTGAGGAAGACTACGAGCTGTATCAGAACCTGAGAGGCAGACATCCATGCCAGACCCTGAGAAATATTTAGTCCACATTTATCTCTTGTTCGTTCCTGTCATCCTTTCAACTCGTCTGGTGTCATTTTTCAATACGCAAACAAGCATGTTTGCAAAAATTATTTTCCAGAAGACATAAAATGATGAGTTCTAGATCCAAAAGCATTATCTAGACCCTGAACAGGATGATGGATACTCTGCAACATTACCTCCCTTATTATTATAAATATTATGAAACAATTTTGCCATATCTCGGTGGAAGAGGCGGCCAACAACCACAATCAATCAAACCCATTATCAATCACACAGCCTGCAAAGAAACGATCCACTACTTAACTAAACCACACTGACTAAACTTCAAACACACAAACATGAATGTATGGGTCCTCTTAACAGTGACAGCTGTGGGAAAGCACATCATCAACAACAGCAGTGCAGAGGACAGAAACCAGCCGTGTGTGTGTGTGTTTGTGTGTGTCAATGTCTAATTCTGTCTCATTATGTTATCTGTAGGAGGCGGCAGGAAGTTACAGTTCAGTCTGGGAAGTCAAGACCCCAAATCTCATGGGAAAGAGAGAAAGAGAAAGAGGAGAGAGACAGAGAGAGAGAGAGAGAGAAAGAGAGAGAAGGGGTGTTTTTTTTTTTTAAGGAAAACGCCATGAAAAAAACAAGCTGGAGATAGCATGGTTAAGAGGGAGAGAGTGGACAGAAGGCAGAAAGGAAAGCAGGCGC
Organism: Brotula barbata; assembly: GCA_900303265.1. Classification (NCBI taxonomy): domain Eukaryota; kingdom Metazoa; phylum Chordata; class Actinopteri; order Ophidiiformes; family Ophidiidae; genus Brotula; species Brotula barbata. The sequence continues at coordinate 87,052 of OMNV01009757.1, read as the reverse complement.
TGAAGTTGGACAGATAATGGTGAGATAGGGGATAGAGAGGACATAAAACAAATTCAACACACCAACTTTCAACAAAACTTTAATCACAAATGTTCTCTCCCTGGTTCTTGGAATCAAATGTTACTGTGAAATGTTGATTTTCCTGGGATACATTAACAGCGGTGGTGATGTTCAGGGCTGGGCAACAATGCTTAAAAATGTATTTTACGTCGGTTATGAATGTATCAAAATGAATTACAAAACACTGTGTTTAAAAATGAATGTAAATTTAATGCAGAATTTTGTATTTTGAAAATACAAAAAAAAACATGGGGTGCAATCATAAAATGTAAATGTTGAGAAAATTCAGTATAATTTAGTGATTTAGTTCCGACGTGTCAGTTATGCCCCATTAGCTGATGGCTAGCTAGCAACCTAATGTTGCCCTTAAACACACAAACAATTTGAAACCATATGACTTGTACATTATCAATTAGATTCACATTTTTGCAAAGTGCTGCATAAAATACAATGAAGAACATCCTTCCTTCTTTATTATGGACATCCTGTTGACACACATTGTTTGACTTAGCTAGGCTCCGCTGAACAATGCTACATGTTGTGCCATGAAAATGAACATTTACACAGTAACAGAAAGTAAACAATCTGAAAATATTCATACAACTTAAACTAATGTTACTGAAAACTAAGACTAGACTAAATAATCTATATTATTATCTAAACAATCTATAAATACAGAAATACATAGCCTAAAAGTGTTCAGATACAAATAACATCTTGGTTTGTTTTTTTTAAGGTGGTTAAATACAAAATAGTGATTTGTATTCAAAATACAGATTTTAAACACAATTATCAGAAAGACTTCCCAGCCCTGGTGATGCTGCAACACTTCTACGGATCCATCTCCCTCAACACATTCTTAGGGCCCCCAGATCCTTTTCTTTGAGTCTTTCCACAGTCTAGATTAAGACACAAAGTGAGTTTCTGACAGCTTGTATTAATCCACATGTTAATCTTAAAAGACAAATCACAACTATCCCCCTGATTTGCTATGACTCTTCACAGCTTACTTCATGTTGATCATGTGCATGTAGTCTGCTCTGGTTTGAGATCAACCAATAGATAAAGTCTCTGCTTTGTAGTTGCCTCAGCTCTAGTCCAAATCGTGTTCACACCCCAAATGTGCTCCTTCAGAGGTCCTTTGTGGACAGACCAAGAGCTCCTCGTTCAAAGGGTCCCGTCACGGCTGTTTGATCTGAACTTTAGTGAGATTGCTGTGTTCAAACCTGCCTTAATGGATCACACAAAGAAGGGAAACGTACTGTAGTCTGACTGAAGCAGACTGAGCCACACTGATGTTTGAACAGCGATTTGGATTTAATTTTGGTAGGTCTTATTAGAGCTCTATCTCCAGGCATTTAGCTGTAACTCTTTCCATATCCAATCCAGTAATACGAGCAAATAAAGTATGCATTGGTTCCCTTCTCTCTCTATTGCGAGTGAGATACAAGCATACGGTTAATGCATGAATGATATCAGAGGTCGGTCAGATCTATTTTTGGCTCCAAATCTCCCAACGGGCAAACTATTTACCCTCCCATTTCCCTTCTCTCTTCCTACAGTTTCCCAGTCTTCCCTTCTTCATATCTCATTTTAGGAATCGAGTCGCTTCCACTATCACAGATTGTACATCAAGCAGGCTGGCAGGGGTACAGCGTCATGATTGTGGGCATCCCAGTAGGTCACATGGTCAAGCAGGTCAAGCTCAAATCTCAGATCTTTGTCATGGATGTGAAAAGAGTTATATTACATCCAAAAGATTTCAATGAATCAGAGACAGTTTGGGTTAAAATGAGATTTCAGTCCTGGAAAACTTCAGTTCTTCATTTATTTTCTCCTCGGTAAGGAGTGGATTAATTTTTTACTTATGAGTATTCTAGAGATGTGCTGGATCTAATTTTCCTTAGAGGTCATGCGTTAAGCCTGGGAGTGGTCCTTTATTGGTAATTTGGGCATTATTTGGCCGAGGGAGAAGAGAAAGAGAAATAAGAGAAATGCACTGCAAATACAACAATGCTGCAAATGCTAAACACACGTAATCACTATGGACGATGACAGTTCCTCTTTGTCTCTCTGAGCACTTTCTGAGTACTCTTTTGTTTTGTAACACTCTCTTTTCTAAATTATTATGGAAGTTTTTTCCCTTTTCCCTCTCACAGTAGTTGAGTATAGTTCTGGGTCCAATATTTATATCACATTACTCGAAGGCAAAGTCATGCCAAAGTTGTTAGATAACCATTTTCCACATTTTAACCAACTGGAAATTTTATCACTGTTCTCCACAATCTGCCAGGAAAGATCCCTTAGATAATTCCTCGATTCCTTGTTGTTTTCTGTGAGAGAGAGCTGAACCTGTGGTAGAGGGGCTCTAAAGCGGGAAGAGATTAGAGAGAAGTTTAACAGATCCTTCAGTTGCCATAACAAACAAATAGCAACCAGGGCAACTTTAGCTGTTTGTGGGCTCGGTGGCCACTTCACCCTGCTGCCTCCTGCATACTGTCTGATGTGGTGATGTAACTTTCTCAATCAAAAAAGGCCACCATAACAAACAAGGGTGAGAGATGGAGAGAAAATGTGAATGTGTGCATGCTTATAGAACGAAACACACACAGAAAGGCTATGTTTAATCCATCAGTCCGTGTTTTGCAGAGGTCTGAGAAGCACAGTAATCCTTTAGCTGCTGTGAAGTCCTAACGATGAGCATATTCTCTATTAACACTACATATTATATTCAAAATGTATGGAGATCTATCTATCTATCTATCTATCTATCTATCTATCTATCTATCTATCTATCTATCTATCTATCTATCTATCTATCTATCAGTGCTGAAAAACATAAAAATTGAGGAACAAGGTTTCTTTTCCTACTCGTATCACCAGCTGTGGACAATTTGCAATGAAAATATTGAAATTTACAAAGAAAAGATCAAACTTTGGAAAATCAAGCTTTCCTAGCATTGATATGATGCTTTCACTTTCTCAACCATATACTGTAGCTCTCTCCACAAACGTACAAGCAAGCATCCCTCAACTCAGGAAATTCCGGTCCGTCTTGGTCTCCAAGTTAAAAGGAAGAGATGGGAAGAAGAAATGGGTCAAACCTACTGATTTATCTACAGTACAATCAGCAGACAGTAAAGAGGAGATCTTTGAGTAAATGCCTCTGAAGCTCCTAAATTATTTTCCTTCCTGGCAGCATTGTGTTGGTCCAAGTTCTCATTGAATATTCTTAAACGTTTAAATAGATGAAGGCCGGAAATGTTTGTTGCTCTTCCTGGCTGCTTGTGACATTATTTATCCTCTCCATCTTGCTTTTTCAGCTTACCAACTATTATATAATCTTTCCAGTACAGTTTCCTCCCATGTGTGGTCACACTGCAGACCTCATCAGATAAGATAAAATTTTAGAGTGAGGCGGAGCCTGCAAGGAAAAGAAAAGGTACAAAGAAATTGATATTTTTAAACACGCCAATGTACAATTTACTGCAATTAAGAAACACATTACAAAGGCAATACAGGCATAGAAGGAACCATTGACGGGTTCCATTGGTTAGGATACCGATACTGTATGTGTCCTGCATGTTTAAAAAACGGTAATCAGTACAGGATCACTGCTACCCATGGCCTGTAGACCTCCACAGATGGAATGTGAAAACCTGTTATGGCCCGTTTTGGCCTTCATCTTGCCCCTTCAGCCCCTCCACCTCTGCACACTGTGGTGCCGCTCAGTCTTGAGAATGAGGGGCCTTCCCTCAGTGACCACTAAGTGGCCATTTCATAAAGATAAGTGCCATTCAGAGGGGAAAGAGCTCATTATCAATTCAAAGAGTAGCCGTATGTCAAGGACTGTCATCACCTATATATAAGGAGACCACTCTGATGCTACAGTAACCGTTATCTGAACCCTTCCGTAGACCTGCCTCAGCAGGGTCAAAATTAACTCTGTAGTAGCTGACGAAATGTGAAAACCTCCCCTACAAAACAACCGCAATCAATGGAATCAAAATCAGGTATGGAAAATCTTGATGACGCTTTGTCAGTGTGTATTGATTTTATGGAGAGACTACAAATTGAAATACTGTAAAATGGAAAAAAAATACAGTTAAACACCGCTGTCTTTCCTCTGGATTAACTTTGAGTAACAAAACTAAATAACAATCTGATCAATCAGGCAACTGGGGTCGGAAACAAACAGGAAAAATGAACGAGTGAGTGAGAATTACAAAGAATAGCAAAAGATGAAAAACTACAAAAGAATAGCTCGACAGAAGAATGTAAACTGAAAGAAATGCATGTGCTCATTGGAAAGTGCTTAAATGTCTTAAAACAATGATCCTTGACAACGAAAGGAAAACCCTCCCCGAGAAACTTTCTATCTAAAACAGAAAAACAAAAGCCCCAATGAGACAGGGAGTCCATTAGGCCCTCAACAAGCCGCAAACAATGACGTTTAGCTCACAGAAATGTGCCGTTTCTCCAGCCACATTGCACAATGCCTCATAACTTTATGACCACTGTGCTAAATGAGCGGAATACAGAGGGGATGCAGCCAAAATCTGCATTATGTCATTCTGACTGAGTCCAAGGAGGGACCTCAGGGAGTTTGGCAACGCCAGATCATTTCTCACTCAACACATGACAATGCTGACCGAGAGAGAACGACATCCCTGTACTCTGCTGCCCCCTAGCGGTCAATGCATCATTCAAAACAATGTCATTTATGTCATTGTGATCTTATCAGTCACGTGCATTACAGTATTGAAAAGTGTCTTTTAAAATTAGAGGGATTAAAAGTGCATTCTTCTGCATTTTATTATCATGAAATATTGATTTATTTGTAATTCGAGAAGTTGCAAATATGCAATTATAAAACAAAAGTATACTTTTAGAGTGAAAATACACCGTTTATAACATGACATCTTTTTAGTGTTTTTATTTTGTTCGTCAGGGTGTTTTATCCATCATCAAATATAATAAAAATGTAATGTGACACTTTGATGGTCTTTTACAATCCCATCATCACAGAAATGGGAATAACTGCAGCACTGTGTCATCAATAATGTTACATAGCAGAATCATATATAGCGATGAGTGCTCTCTCCTAAACATTAGGGATGGAGAAACCCCTCCTGGTAAATACCAGATGTGCATGACTCATGGTCAGACATTAAACCCAGGTGACTGTAGTTCACTGGACCACAGGCACTGCTGCTGCATTCCTTGAGCCATCTGGTGTGGAGACGGAGTTTGGAGAACGTAGAGTAAATCAAACTCCTACTCACGTATGACTGGATGGAGCTACGGCTTGGAGCATTTTTGTTGATGTGTGCATCAAGTTTAGTTTGAGCACCCACTCGTATTTCTGATAATTCATGAATTTTATTTTCACAGGGATTTTGGACATGTCACAGGAACATCTCGTACAAAAAACTCCAGAATCCTACTGATGATGGCAGAAACACCAGTTGGAGACAAGAAATTCCAGAAGCAATCGTGAATTTGGTTGTTTTATTGCTGTGTGGGGTTAACAGAATTGCTATGAAACATTAATTTTGCATTGTTGGAGTGAGCGATGTCTTGATGTAAGTAATTTATAGGCCCCAGAGGAATTTTATGTTGGAAACCTGGTCTGTCATTAATTTTTTGGCTAGGATTTGACTTATTTTTGACAGATTGGGTATGTTTGGAGAAACACTTAGTGTTAAATATTCTCTTGTATTTTCTATTGAGCAGTTACTTTCCTAAAAAACTAGACTGTGTTTTTTGTTTTTAGTTTTTTATTTGTACCTTTTTTTTTCTTTGTTGGATGTTATACTAATTCTCACATTACTCTTACTGCTGGTCCAAATATGACTTTGTCTACTTCTGACACAGTTATGGCGGCTGCTACTACTAAAAGTCCTTTAACTACTGCTAAAACTGATACTACTAATATTACTCCTGCTAATAACAATGGTTTCATGGCTGTTTAGAGTTCACGCAGAAGAGCTTATAATGACAATAATGGTCATTGTCACCTTCACCAATGTTGTTTTAGCTGGTTTAACCAAGGGGATTACAGCTACAATGGCCTGGATTGGCTTTGATATAATCTGACAGAGCAGGTCACACACTCATACGTGCATGAACGTGCACTGACAGCAGCTCAGTACATGCTCAGTGCCTACAAATCTGCTGTAGAAGTAAAAACTCCTTCCTCATGTTGTCACAACGCTTCATGTCCGCATTGTGAAGAGATAAAAGGATTTATTAAGGCTTTTTTTGGACCTAACTAAATGATGTCCTGATTATGATGATTCAGATCCCTATAACTGAGTTTTGTTGGCACAAAGGATTTGCTTTTGAGAATGGAAGGACCGGTCCATCTGAACAATGCATGGTATGTATATATTTAAACTTCTTCAAATATGGAATTATAATAGTCCATCCTTTCTAATTAAATGACGGTAAAGAGGTCATTAAAGGTGTTCATACTGTTATAGAGATTAAAATGAAAATCCCTGACTTGAAGTATTTTTTATGTCTAGCCTTACAATTTTATATTTTAAGATGGCAAGATTTAAGATTTCCCTTACAGCAGCAGTAAAACACTGACATGTAGATTATCACACACTGCAGGTATGAGGGTCACAGTAGATAATCCTGCAGCTGCCTAAACCATGTAGAGTCTCTAAGTCTAATGTGCATGCCATTAATTCCTATTATAATCCTAATGGTCATCTGAAATATAATAAATATAAACTTTTCCCTTTTCCATCCCTAATTTCCTTGAAATCCTCCATTCCAGGGAAATGGTGCCTTTCCTCTCAGATCTTGTAATTGTTAAAGGCGGTGAGCCTTAAGATGCAGCGAAAGCAGCGTGCCTTCATCACTTTAACTCCATCAACGAAGAACATTCCCCACAAATCTCCTGACTTCTTCCCAAGATGTTCCTCAGCTTCCTCTCCTCTTCCTCCCCTTCACAACTTTCCTGTTTCAATTTCTGTCAGCCAATCAGGCCCTCCTTTTCCTTCCTCCCTTCCCTCTCCTCCTCATCCTTTCCAGCTCTTACCTCTTCTTCTTTCTTCATCTCCGAGTCTTTCTCATCCCTCCTCTTCCCCACCACCAATCCAAATATCTCCTCCTCCATCATTTTCAAACCCTTCTCGGTCTTCTCCCATCCATCACTCCCTCCATGGATTCCTCCGGTTCCTCGTTGTCCTCCTTGGCTCCCTGTGTTTGCTGCCCTGCCTAGCACAGGGGGCGTGGTTTCGCGTTGGAGTGGTGGGACCGTGGGGGTGTGATCCTCTCTTTGCTAAGGCTCGTCCTGATGTGGCAGCCCAGCTTGCCATCAGCCGTATCAATAGGGACCCATCACTGTCCTACGCTACCACCTTTGACTACGCTGTGCTGCAGGTACACGATTTATACTCAAACATTTAAAGTATAAAGTATCATTAACATGGAAAAATATTCCAATGAACCTGAATGTGTGATGCAGGGAGTTGGGCATAAATTGTATTTTGGGTGGACCACTACAAAAGTACAAAAACTTAGATGTAGAAAAAAGGACGAACATACTGAATCTGTCTGGTGATATTTGTGAAAAAAATAGATAAATTAAATATGATAATAATAATCATAATAATGATGATGCACAGAGGAGTTCAGTACACACAAACACGTGTCAATTTTACTGCTAGTCAATGACCTGTAAACAAACTGCCCTTCCATGACCAGACAATAGAATGTCTGGTTCGTTGCTTAATTGATGAGCAGGTTGACTGATTGACCAGATAATTTCCCTCCAGGAGCCGTGTGAGACATCAAGAGGTCTGGATGCCTTTGTGGGTTTGCACACTAAAGCCACAGGATACATTGGACCCACCAACCCAGGCTACTGTGATGCTGCTTCTATGCTCAGCAAAGGCTGGAACAAAGTGAGTTATTTATGTGTTTGTTGGTCAGGGTGGCGCTTTTGGAATCGGTGTATATTCAAACATAAATAGTGATTATTGCTGGAAACTTCACCTGTCTCATCTTCTCTTTCAGGCTCTGTTCCCGTGGGGTTGCGTTGGCTATGAGTTGGACGACGTTCGCAGTCACCCAACGTTTGCTCGCTCCATGACGAGGCCAACGTTGGTGCTGCACCGCGTCATGCATTACTTCAGGTGGGCCCGCATCGGCATCATTTCTGCGTCAGAGGACATCTGGGTGGAAACAGCCTCAAAGGTATTTCTTAGATTTCAGACGTAGAGATGAAATGAAATAAAAGTGACTATTCTGTGTGTTTTTGCGTTGATTTGAATATGCTGGCTGCTGAACCTCATAAACCTCCAACGAATCACTACAATACTCTAATGATCTTAATTTACAAAAAATGTCATGCTGTCCAGGGCCTTTAAATGGACCCCTATAGATCCCTGTCGTGCATTTTGTAATATATTTACTTAGTGATGCACGCTACAATTAAATCTTATCTTCTGGATTTCCATTTTTCCAAGACAGTTTTTTTGAGTACTACTTTTCCTAACAGCACCTTCATGTTTATCCACACAACATTCTCTTAGCCACTTCACTTTAAAACTACAGTTTTGGGATTATACGTCATGTGGAAACATTTACTGAGGCAATGGTGACCATAAACATATAACTCAATAATGTTTATCACAGGGATTCAAACATTTGGTAGGTGAATCCTAAATATCAACTGACAACCTCCATGTCCGTTTATTTTGTGGTTTTCCCTTCATGGCCAGGTGGCTGATTCTCTGAGGAGCCACGGTCTGCCGGTCAGACTGGTTAGTGTTATGGAGAACACGCCACACAGCGCCAGAAAAACTCTTGCCAAGGTCCGCAAACTGGGAGACTTGCGAGGTGAGGTCCACCGGACGACAAGCACACAAGTCAAGTCTCGACATTTGCCGCTACTGCTTACTACAATTTTGGCTACTGATACTACAAATAGGATCGGTCCTAGTAATATTTCTAAACTATCATTAATGTAAGGCTTAATGGTCCTTTCCTGTAACTCTCACTGCTTATGTCTCCTCTTTGCTGCCTCCCAGTGATTATCCTCTGCATGCACTCTGCACTGATCGGCGGTGAAACCCAAAAGCTTCTCTTGGAGACGGCGTACGACATGCAGATGACTGATGGCTCACTGGTCTTTGTGCCCTATGACACCCTGCTCTACAGCCTCCCGTACCTCAACGTGACCTACCCGGCTCTGAAGAGCAACAGCAAACTGCTGAGAGCCTACGATGCTGTGCTGACCGTCACCATAGACTCACCCACCGTGTCCTTCTATGAGGCCTATGCAGAGGCCATGGATACGGGAGAGGTGGGGAGGACACTAAAACCACAGCAGGTCTCACCTCTCTTCGGTACCATCTACAACTCCATCCTGTTCATGGCCCACGCCGTTCGGGACGTGCAGCAGTCAGGGAAGTGGCTGTCAGGGGGAAACGTGGCCCAACGTGCACGGAACCTAGACTTCCAGGTACTAAGATGACTGAAAGCGAAAATTAATTAACTTACTGTGTCTACATACCTCACAACAAATCCTGTGGTATCCAAATTCCAGGGTTTCAGCCATCCAATCAGGACCAATAGCTCTGGAGAAGCTCTGCTGGAATATTTAGTTCTGGATACAGATGGGCTGTCGTGGGAGCTGAAGCCAACATACAGGTTGTAACATAAACACATGAGAATGAGCAGATGAAAACCTTTTTACGGTTAGCTGAGGTTGTGTCAGATTGCATCGTATTGTGTTTCTATGCTCCCTCCCTCCATATTCACATAGAAGAATACAGTTGATTGATTGTATTGATGGATCTAGGATTGACATGAAGGCTGATGTGATGTGGTTTCTTGGCCGAGATATCCACTTCCCTCGTGGATACGGACCCTGGAAGGATTCCCCCTGCTGGTTTACTCAAGGAGTGATCTGCTCAGGGGGTATGGAATAAAAACTCAAAAAAAAAAAGGCATAAACTCATATTTTGGACCTGGTGGATCCAATTGAATTTTAGCTTGTTAACTGTGGTCTGTACACATAAACATCCACACAATAACTGTTGATCTTGGATGTGACTCTTAATTCCCCTCCTGGCATTCTGAGTCATAATTTAAACCAATTTAAACCAAAACCTATATAAGGGTTTACTTGGCAAACATGACAAATTCTTCCAACATGGAATTATTTGACACGTGTTGTTCTTTGTTGCAGGTGTTGATATGTACACAACCATCAACATTTTCCTCGGCGTTATCGCTGCAATTGTTTTTGCAGTTGTTCTGATTTACTGCATCAGGTGGGAAGTCAATGTGATTTCTACATAATGATGTCAGCAATGTAAATTATGAAAAATTAATAAAAACAACATTGATAATTTCTTGCTGAATTTCAATTTGCGGTGTGTCTGTACTCTCTCCTTTTGCCCTTTTTGCCTAGGCGGCGCGTCAATCAGATCCGAATGGTCAAAGGTCCAGACAAGATCCTGCTGACACTGGATGATGTCACCTTCATTAACCCGTCACTCAGCAACAAGGTCAGCCCCGGTCTGGGTGATTTTGATATGTTGGTGCTTTTTGATTATTTTTATTATTATTTTATATTTTATATTATATTATTTTTCTTTCCTTTCAGGTTAAGGTTCCCATTTTTCTGAATCACGTCATAACCTATACTTTGATCAGAAACTGAACTGACTTTTCTTCCCTTTTTAGAAGTTGAGTTTGGAGGATGGCAGGACCAGCGGTATGAGGACTTGTTCAGAACATAGCATCGCCTCAGAAGCATCCACCATTTCCCCCCCCACCCACGAGAACACTAATGTCATCATTTACCAGGTAAGACTCAGTCAAATACTAATAAAGAGACTGAGAAGAATGCAGTGTGGATAAATCCAAAAATATAAGTCATAAACTTTGGGAACTTAAAAATAGCTTTCACAAAGATGAATAGATAGATGTCAAAGATTTCACAAGGTTTTCTGAGCCAGGATCAAAGAGCAAAAATAAATCTTCGTGTGACAGCATCAGATGAAGTACTCCTGACATAATGATTATTTAGTCGACGCCGAGCAATCAATCACTCTTTCCTCATCCAGGGTGACTGGGCATGGCTGAAGAGACTCCCTGATGGCACATTCAGGAGCATCAACCCAAAAACCAGCGACGTCTTTGAACTGGTATGTTAGTAGAATGGATGGACTCCACCTGTCTAACACAGACCCTGTATATTGATATGGTGATTGTATGTTTAAAACAATTGTTTTCAAATGGAACAAGGACCAACACAGCATAAAAGCAGAGACGGTATTTTATTGCACAGGAAGGTGCTGATTGACTATGGGGAAGAAAAATTAGAGGTCCAAGTGTCAAATCTTGGTGGACACCTTATGTGAGTGGCAGGCTCACAGTTAGTAATGGACACATAGACACATACACACATCTGTCAGAAAGATATGACCTGAACCATTCGAGTGCTGGGTCAGAGATGCCAAAAAGTGAGCTCCAGACGACGGTGGATGTCCAGGGATTCAAAAGAGAGAAAGAGGTTATTAGTGACTTTAAGGAGAGCAGTTTCAGGTGTGGGGTGTGGCGGTGGGTTGGAAAACATGAATGGAGAAGAGTCATTCATACATCTGATTTCATACGAGAAATTGATTGAGTTGTGCAAATATGATGTGCTCCATTATTCTTGAGAGATTGGCAGCTATGAAATGTAATAACTATATCAGTGATGAGTGGGGAGACATGTTATTACACAGTGGAGGGGAGGACTTGATATAGATCAGTAATATACAAGGATGGGCCAGAAATGGACATTTAATTCATGCATTCACGCATCTTGTTTATTCATTGTTTACAGATAAAGGACATTCGCCATGAGAATATTAACCCTTTCCTGGGCTTCTTCCATGACTGTGGGGTTTTTGCCATTGTGACTGAGTTCTGCTCCAGGAGCAGTTTGGATAACCTGCTGCTCAACGAAGACGTCAAACTTGACTGGATGTTTAAGTCCTCACTGCTACTGGATTTGATTAAGGTGAAAATTGAAGAGAGGCGAAAAAAAATAAGAAATGTGAAGAGGGTGAATCACTCCTTCAGCTACTGAAAAAAACATAGTTTTGAGGACTGAGAGGAAAGAATGGGAACACAGAAATCACTAATCAGAGGATGACATTTTTTATCTCAGGGTATGAAGTATCTCCACAACAAGGGAATGTGCCACAGCCGTCTGAAGTCCAGTAACTGTGTGGTGGACGGACGCTTTGTCCTGAAAATCACAGATTACATGTACAGCGAGGTCCTGGAGGCACAGAGGTTCCCCTACGTCGAACCTCCTGCAGAGGGTGAGGGAAGTAACCTGACTCCATCCTGAATCAGTGGTGCGTTAGCCATTCATAAGTTAGATATTAATGTGTGTGTGTCTTTTTACAAGAGTTACTATGGACGGCTCCAGAGATCCTGAGAAACGGACATCCTGGTCTCTATGGCACTCCTCTGGGTGATGTGTACAGTTTTGCCATCATCATGCAGGAGGTGGTGATCAGAGGACCTCCGTTCTGCATGCTGGAACTTTCTGCCACAGGCAAGACAACATCCATCCATGATCTTCATCGTACTTCAGAACACAGGATGACAAACCTTTAGAAGTAGCACTGTTGGAATGAATCAAAAGATCAGTTTTGAACTAAGCTGAAGTGATGATGTTTCCATCCTGCAGACATAATAGAGAAAGTCCGCAGACCGCCTCCGCTGTGTCGCCCTGTGGTCAGCCCAGATTTTGCTCCATTGGAGTGCATCCTGCTGATGAAACAATGCTGGACTGAACAACCGGAGAAGAGGCCCACGTTTGAGGAGATCTTTAACCAGGTAACTCAGAGGAAGTGGAGGTTGGTTGGGCTGATGATGGTTCAACTCACTGAAACGTTCTTAAACTTTGCAACTAAATCTTCTTTATTTCTAACTTTAACTGTCCTCTCCCCACGTTTCAGTTTAAGAACATCAACAAAGGGAAGAAGACCAACATCATCGATTCCATGCTGAGGATGTTGGAGCAGTACTCCTCCAACCTGGAGGAGCTAATTAGGGAGAGAACAGAGGAGCTGGAGGTTGAGAAACAGAAGACGGAGAAGTTACTGACACAGATGCTGCCTGCGTGAGTTAAAATATGTGAAACCAGCCATTACACATTTTTATTGCACTATTAAAAATAAGTGATAATGAACTACGAAGATTTTTAGAATAAATGAGCCATAGTAATTACCAACACTATTATTAATCTTGTCTTCTAGGTGTGTGGCAGAGGCCTTGATGGTGGGCGGCACGGTTGAACCGGAGTACTTTGATAACGTGTCACTTTATTTTAGTGACATTGTTGGCTTCACTACCATCTCGGCCAATAGCGAGCCCATTGAGGTGGTCGACCTGCTCAACGACCTCTACACCGTGTTTGACGCCATCATAGGAGACCATGATGTCTACAAGGTGCTGCTCTGACTGATGATGTCCTCTATGTCTTCGAACATGAAATCACTTTACTCTGCAGTTTAATTATTCTACTGTCTCTGGGTCTAAACTAGGTGGAGACCATTGGTGATGCGTACATGGTGGCATCGGGTGTTCCTGTTCCAAATGGCAACCGTCACGCTGCAGAAATAGCCAACATGGCCCTGGACATCCTAAGCGCTGTGGGGACGTTTAAAATGAGACACATGCCTGATGTCCCTGTCAGGATACGCATAGGGTTGCACACAGGTGACGGCTGGAGACCGCAAAGGATTTTTAGTAGTATTATGGCTCTGAGACTGTAAATGTGGGGAGCTATGAATTTTGGTAAAGACAGTGGTGGCTCATAGGACGAATCCCAAAGGGTTTCAATTGAAGTTCCGTCTGTTGAATAGATAAATGAAGCTATCATTCTGTGTGTGTGTACTATAGGTTCATGTGTAGCCGGTGTGGTGGGTCTCACCATGCCCCGCTATTGTTTATTTGGAGACACAGTGACCACCGCCTCCCGCATGGAGTCCACTGGGTTGCGTGAGTTCTCATGTCAAGTGTAACTGAGGTTTCCTCTGCGTGGACATGTGTGATTTATATTATCGTCTTCATTACAGCCTACAGGATTCATGTCCATGAAAGTACAGTAAAGGTCCTGCGGGACCTAAATCTGGGGTACAAGTTTGAGCTAAGAGGCAGGACAGAAGTCAAGGTACATAACCAAGACAAGATCTTTGCAACAATGCAAATCATGTCGCCTGTACGTCAATCGTCCTGCCATTCTCATCTTCTCCTCTCCTCTCTCTGTTCTCTCAGGGTAAAGCGTCAGAGGAGACCTACTGGCTTGTGGGGAAAGATGGGTTTACCAAACCTCTGCCCGTACCTCCAGAACTCAAGCCCGGGTAGGACCGTCTGTCCTTTCACTACCTCTGTTGTTCTCCTCTCGCCGCTTTTGCTTTGTCCTCTTCCTTTGCCGCAACAAGCCCTGTTACGTTCATCAACACGTCTTCCTGTTGCTTGCCAGACCAGATTAAATGCACACTTTTAGCCATAATTGATGAGGAGGCAAGCATCTCTACGTCTGTCGGGATAGATGCACAATATAAAGTAGAGTCTATGTGTGTTATGTTGACCCTATTCACTTCATCCCAACAGGCAAATGGCCCACGGGCTGCAGATGGCTGAGATAGCCCAATACAAGAAACGGAAAGCTGAGAAACAACAGCAGGAACAACTTGCAAAGAAGAAAAACTGAGGTAATGTTATGCATTATTAAAAATGTATAACATTACTCGCTCGGTTGGCTATGTGGCTCATTTTGGCCAAACAAAGCCTGGGGGGCTTATTGACCTGAATGCTCTCAACATATCTTTGCACTTCATTTGCATTGACTTGCATCAGGATGAAATCTTAATGTTTGGACAGCTGATGAAAAGCAGAGTTATATATACACAAAAGTATTACACACTGGAAGCCCAGCCTGTTGGTAACATATCTACACAGTATATACAGTATATATAGTGAATATATGTATACTTTGTTTTCTTTTCAAGATGCAAGTGAATCCAAACTGAAAGCAGCAACATCTTGAGGCGGTTCAGTTCAAGATAGGGTTTGGAATATTTTTCAATAATTCACATGAAAATAAAAATGTATTTTTTGTTCCACGAGGAAACATTTTGAATCTTTTTGAATTGTTGGACACTGACAAACTCAGTTCTTCTACTTTACAAGTTTGAAAACCAATGCTGTCATAGTATGAGCTGATCACGACTGACACTCTAAAACTTTGAGTCTGTGTATGTTATTTCATTTTTCACAGTTATGTTACCCTGAAGACATTCCTTGCGTTACTGGGTTCTTTTTACTCACTCAGCCATCAAACGTTTTTGTTGTGTGTCACGTTACATACATATATTGTGTATGTAATCAAATTGTTCTGCGAGGTCCACAATGCTTTCCCTGTCACTTGCCTCCTCTTCCTCACGACTCATTTTACTCTTCGCCCTCTCTAATCCTCCCAGTCAAAGCTCGAGCATCCCAGCCAGTGAGCCGAAGCCCTTGAAGCAGGCCTTTCACAAGGCCGTGAAGAAGGTCTCTCACATCCGTGTTGCTACTCAACACTACGTGGCCGACGACGACAACCTCATGATGTCACACCATTGACTTCCCGTTCACACTGTAGGATTATCCATGAACAGTGAGATGGGAGACTGGGATGATATTTTGTTCCCATTATTAGACTTTTGTTTGGTTTTTAATATAAGAAGCACAAAGGGATTACTTGAAGTGTGAATTAGACATAGATAAAGTGATAAATGTGAAGAGGAGGTTTACAGAGCTAGTTTAAGTATGAGTTTGGAGTTTCATGTCACTGTGTGTGTGTGTGTGTGTGTGTGTGTGTGTGTGTGTGTGTGTGTGTGTTGGTATTAACAGCTTGAGCTGAGGAGATGAAGTCTGCAGTGGAACTATGTATAGCAGCTGAGACTTTGGTGACTCAGTAAAGCAGAGATCTACTGAAACTTCTGTCAGCAGCAGAGGACAGAGCTAATCCGTTCTCCTCACTCACTCCTCTTTCCTCCCTTCATCTATTGTTCTCAAATAGAAAAAGAAATCAAATCTTACATCAAATTACTGATGTAACTCCAGCAACTTTAATATTGCAACAATAATATTACTCAATAATATTACTCAATATGTTTAAGATATCTGTATATGTATCTAAGGAATGTCCTGGGTCATATTTTAGATTTGATCATGGTGTATACAAAAATATATGAATTTATTCAACTGTAGTTATTTTGCACCTAAAAATGATTGCTACTGTGAAATTACAATTATTTAATAATAATGATAATTCCCCTGTGACTCCCCCTGTCCACCACCTATGTAAAACAGGGGTTTTCAACCGATGGTCCATGGAGATATTGCATGTGGTCCATGACAGTTACTCCAGTGATGTCATTTTACTGCTAGAAGCAGTTTAAATATTTTATTGTTTTTATTTGTAAACAATTGTTTTTCATTTCTTATTGAGAATAAATGAATCTGTGTAAATTAAATTTGAAGCTCCTTACCTCTGTGAGAGTCGAAATGATATAGGATGAAAAATATCTTTTTAACAAGTTGAATCGTTGAACCACGTCACAACAAATGTTACAATAACGAACCCACAGCGCCCTCTAGTGATCTAGTGGAGAACAGATTATTGGTGTGGGGTTATGTCTGG